>NW_023591102.1:645445-657580 GCF_014843425.1 Jatropha curcas
ACGGTGGCCACCACCGGCCACTGCGGCGCCAGCCCCACGCCAAGCTCCGCGGGCGGGGCCTGGCGTCCCAGCGCGGGCGAGGCCCTCTCGCCCCGCGCGGGCGCACAGGCCTTCACCGCGCCGCGCCGCGGCGAGGCCTCTCGCCCCGCCCCGCGGTGCGACGGTCTCTCGCGCGCGCGCGGGCGAGGCCTGTCGCCCCACCGACAGGGCGGTACGGTACCGCCTGCCTGGCTGGCAGCTACCGCCCAGATTTTGAGCGGTGGCTTACCGGCCATTGCCAGGCGGCGCAGCTACCGCCCGGGGACCCGAAAATGGGCCTATAAATAGGCCCATTTTTTCAGGCTGTTTTTTGGCATTCTCTTGTCTATATTGACGGGGACAAAAAACCTTCTCCCTCTCACGCTTCCTTGCGTCTTCCTTTACCGCTTTTTTGCATTTAATTTAATTTTTATTGATTCTATATTGTGTTATCTTGACCACTAAAATAAAATTAAAATTAAAAATTAATTAATATACCTAAACGAGGAGCTAAATCTTGAGTTAAGAAGTGGCCGCGATTAAATCAGTACGTAATTAAAATTCTGCCTATTTAATTTTAGCACTTTCATGCATGCTTTTTTTTCTACTCTTTAATCATTCTATAACTGCATAAAAATGCCATACACGTCAACTAAGGTCTGGCTTTAATCATTAAATCAAAACCTTTTACGGGCCAAAAGTCGGTAAAAAAAGCGAACCATTTTGGCGAAAACGCCTTAAAATCAACACTTTCGACTAAAAGTTCATAAAAATTCAAACCATTTTGGCGAAAAGCCTTAAGACCAATCACATTTCGGCCGAAGGCCTCAAAATCAACCCATTTTGGCGACAATCGCCATCTAAATTCACACATTTTGGCAAAAGCCTTAAAAATCAAAACCATTTTTAGCGGACAAAATGCTTTAAAATCGCACATTTTTTTGGCAAAAATGCCTCACAATTTCAATCAATTTTCGGTTTAAAACCGTAAAATTCAACCATTTTAGCGACAAATCGCTTAAAATCACATATTTTTGGCAAAATGCCTCAAAATCAATCATTTCGGTTGAAAAACCGTAAAATTCAACCATTTTAGCGGGACAAATCGCTTAAAAATCGACCATTTTTTGGGCCAAAATGGCCTAAATCAATCAATTTTCGGCAAAAATGCCTAAACAACATGGCCACAAGGCATACACAATAAATCATTGCACAAAGCATACCACACTCATTGCATTTAAAAGCATACCCATTCAAAGCCCTTCAAAAGAAGGCCTATCGAAACTACGTTGACTTTGATGCTTCTTCAAAGCCCTCTAAAAGAGGCCTATCGAACTACGTTGACTTTGATTTTCCATTCAAACGGAAGTACGTAGGCACGTCCGGGATTTCACCCCGGGCGGCAAGTCGAAATCACCAAAATCACTCAAACATTTCATTAATCCCTCATTTACCTTGCAAAACATTCATTCATCGGTTAGTTTATCAGCATGACATAGTCTCGGGATCCATCTCGGGTTTGCATACCATGCTTTACACATTGGGATAATTAATCTAGTAACTAGGTTAATTAAAATTGAAGTCATTCAGGGTTTTTTCCTAGTTTACCCTAAAATAATTAAACAAGCAAGGTGGCGACTCACACACATCACGTGCATTTCTTCTCATTCATCATATGCATCACATGCCTATGTGCTTTTGGGAAGGGGTTCACAAATTCAAGTTTAAGTGTTGAGCTTTATAAGCATGCTTTGAAGGTTATAGTGCTCTTTGATTTCTCATGAATTTTCTAGTTTTGTTATTTTTCATTTCTTTGATTATATATTGGATTTTGGAGATTTTGTGTAAATTGACCAAATTGATATGTGTTAAGTAAAGTTTTGTGTGTGATTTATTTGATGAGAAGTCTCCCCTTTCTCTTGTTTCTAAGAGTGGCTGAACCACCCTAGGGTGGTAAGACTTGGTTTCTCTTAATTTTAATTAGTGATAATGCTTCTTAAATGATGATAATAACATGTTTTAAATGTTGAAAAATCTTTGTATAAATTTAATGATTTGCCAAAATTTCCTATGACTTTAGGTATGAAAAATTGGAGGTTTTTGCACGTAAATTGTGTAATTGGATATTTGGATGATATTTATGTGATATTGAGATCTAATTAAGGATGTTAAATATTTAGACTACAAAAGCAAATTTTCTTTCATGTCCTTATATCCATGCTCAAGGTTCAAGGGTCCCTTAATAAGCCAATCCTCTATTTGTGTCATTGTAACGCCCTGATTTTTCTGTGTCTAAAATAATAGTTTTACCGGTCTGTGAATAGTACCACCAATCTGTGAATAGTACCATCAGCCCGGCAATAAGTATTATTTTGGTCCGAAAAAATTACTATTTATGTTTATATTTTATTTAACATTTTTGGAGCATGTATGCATGGTTTTTATGGATAGAAAGTAAGTGGACAAAGAGTCAGTCTATCTCATATCAGTTACTCTGACACACAATACCGCCCACTATACGCCTAATGCCATTACCTTTTTTACCCCCGGGGCCTTACAGGCTACCCCCTGTTTCAAGTAGTCAGCTTACAACTATTAGTGCTATCACCGACCTCACCAACTTTTCAACTGCACAATGGCGCATCACTAGCTGACATCCAAAACTCTCATGGAAACCAAATGGAAAAGCCAGGAATACAAAGCTAAGATTGAATGAGGGCATTGACTTGCCCAAAGAGCCTCCCTATTTTAGCTTAAACTTTAGTAGGTGGTAATGGAAATGGCGGCTTCGGTTGGGTTGGGAACACGGTCATTGCTACCTCAGTTCAAGGGACCCGGCTGACTGCATCTTGCATCCTCAAATCCTGTCCCTAACTTGGATGACGCTGCCTTCCAAAACTACTTCTGGAATTGGAAGCTCAGAAAAATGAGAAAAAAAACTTAGAATTGTTGGAAAGGTCTCTGTTTACCGCCCTTAAAACACACAAAGAAGTGGTGGGACCATTGGGACTCCTTGTCTCATGTTCCCCGAAGGCAAGGCTACCCAACCAAGTTCAAAATGCCAAAACAAGTTCAAAATGCCCAACATGGACAAGTTTGACGGAACCACCTGTCCCAAAACGCACCTGAAAATGTATGTGGGTGCCCTTAACCCGTTTGGATTCAGCAGCGAGCTCCTTGCTCAATTATTCCAATAATCTCTGACTGGTGCTGCTTTGAGGTGGTTTGTCAGTCTAGACCGATCCAAAATGAAAACCTGGGAAGACATCTGCAATGCGTTTAATACGCAATACCACTATAATATGGAGGTTGATGTTACTTGACAGCGGTTTTCGCAAGTGTACGAAATCGCAACAAGTAATATAGAGTGAAAGAGTATCGTATCCACAGGGATTGTTTATCAATTACCAATGGCCGCCCCAAATGATTAACCGACCTTCTAGCAAGAACAGGTGGGACATTAATAATAAAGAATCTACAGCCTGTCTACGCTGCCTGTCTACTAGCAACAATTGCAAACTCAGTACCTACCGACGTTCCAGTCGCTCATTGCCACTGCTACGAAGGTAGAGGATTTAATTCAAATGGGACAATTGAAAGAAGACTCGGGAACCTCAAAATACAAGAAGCCTAGCCAACCTAGCAAAGTCCACGAAGTGGCAAGCATCACCCCCACGAATCCTCTACATGTGGGAAATATGAGAAATGGCAGTCAGTCTAGTAGGACATATACTGATCTCGGGATGCCAATCCTTTTGGTATTCCGAGAGGCTGTCAAGGCAAACTACATCAAGCCTTTGGAAGCAAGGCCGCCACCCAACCAACCCATTACCAAGGAACTACAGAACTGACGAATACTGTGAGTACCATCAGGGTAGTGGGCACAAGACTGAAGTGTGCTGGACGCTTAAGAACCGCATCCATTTTGGACGCTTAAGAACCGCATCAAGACTTGCCGTTAAGACAACGGTTCATATTTATTCCTGAAGAAGCAAAACCCAAACATAGAAGCAAACCCAACATTAGCACTAATCCCTTGCCAAACCATGGGGTAAATGCTATTGTTTCTGACCAGGAATTGATCGATCCTTTCGACCTATTCCTAGGGATGAACGAAATCTGTGTCCTAGACCTGAATGACCTGACTGAGGAGGTCGATGCTATAACCAGAAGCGAGAGACAGTATGAACCATTAGTCTTGGACAAAGTCTCACATAACCCTTACCAAAGGACTGATGAACCAAAGGAAGATCCAGTGTTCTCACAGTTGAAAAAGACACAAGCTAGGGTTTCAATTTGGGAACTTCTAGCATCTTCCTTTCCTCATCGCCAAGCTCTTTGCAAGGCTTTGAGTCAACTTCAAACATCGGTGGAAGTCAGCCCTGAAGTGTTGGTATCCACACTCACCCAATCATCAAAGGTGCAAAGCATCGGATTTTCTGAGGATGACTTGACTTTACCCAAGGAGGGAGACAGTCACAACGATGCCCTTTACATCACTGTTCAGGACCAGAGGATAAAAAATGCCAATTTTCCCCTCTCGGGATTTGAATATGACACTGTGCAGTTCATAGAAGGAAAGGCTGCGAACTCCCGAATTCTCTTTGATTTCGTGACGGTGCAAATAAACTACATAGTTCCTTTGATGCTAAAGATGTCCTACCTGCCGGGAATGAATATGGCAAGGTCCGGGATTGGGGGTTGTTACACTAAAATTAGTGATTGGGCCAGCCATAATGGAGGTACTGTTCCAAGTCATTGATGTGCCCACCAGTTTCAACCTGCTGTTAGGGCGGCCATGGATACACCACACCAAAGCAGTACCTTCCTCTTTGCATCAAAAGGTCAAAAAGGTCAAATTTCCCCTACGAAGGTAAGATTTATAACGGTTTCAAGGAGATGATTACAGTCAGCCTCATAGAAAACCAAGGGCCAGGCCTCTCTTTGAGGTCAACCCCGAAAATGCCACATTTTCCCCTCTCGGGGATTTGGAATATGGACCCACTGTCCAGTTTCATAGAAGGAAAGGCTTGCGAACTCCCGAATTCTCATGTTGATTTGGAGACAGTACAAATAAAACTGCATATTTTCCTTTGATGCTAAAGATGTCCTACCTTGCCAGGATATATTTGAATATTGGCAAGATCTGGGAAGAAATAACCCCACGCTGAAGCTTGGGAATGGTCCAGTGAATGAAGCGAAACTTTCGGGCTAGGGTTATCAGCCTACTAATGACAGACCGTGCCTAGAAACCAGAAGAGGAAAAAGAAGAAAAGCAATACAGATGCCATTCACATTTATTTGACTCTGAATAGTCAAACTTTTGCAAAATCGGAGAGACGATTCCCTTATCGCTAGTTCCAAAAGAACCGTTTTTACTGCCCGGCAGCTAAGAAAAGATTGCTACCTGGGTTTAGAAATATTCGTCTGATGGTCTGGGGTAAACGAGCCTGAAATAGTGACTGAACTGGAAGTGGAAGACTTCATGCAGCCTAGTCTCTTTGATGAGGTTGCAATCATTACAGGAAATGATGGGACCAAGACCTGCTGAGCCTGATCAAGCCAAAAGAAGGGCCTCTCACCAATTGGTATGCCGAGGAGGAGCGCGCTGCTGATAAACCCCCTCCCGAGTCAAACCTAGAGTCAAAATCTGTAATCAACTCTTGTATTGAGTTCGAGTCTGACCCCGAGTATGAAACCGAGTCAGAGTCTAGTTCTAGTCTTGAGTCGTCTGTGTCGGATTTTGAAAATCCAGATTTCAAATTTGCAAAATCCAGATTTACAAGTTTGCATGTAAATTGTGAAGATGATTTCTGTCATTATCATAAAAGGCATTGCAAAATGAAGCACCCCGCATGTCTTATCTTTCCAAGCTTTTCCAAGCAAAAAATTAATGTGAAAAAAGAAATATAAATTGGGAAAAAATGATAAAGAAAAAAATTAATAATTTGCAAAGAAGAAAAAATGAACATACATTACATTGCATCTGACTTGTTGTGAACAGGGGAACAAGATCAGGTGAATGCTTAAAGAAGTTTGCCGATTGCTTCATTGTGGAAGGCAAGTGACATCACGGGAATTGATCCCGGCAATAGCGGATGCCACATAGATTCCATATACCCCGAGGCCAAGCCAGTTTAAAATATCAAAGCTTAAAGAGGCCTGAATAACAGAAATGAGTAATAGAATGGTCCTTGAAAATCAAGGAGGAAGTAGCCAAGCAACTGGAGAATAAGTTCATAGAACCCATTGCTTACCCAACATGGTTAGCAAATATTGTACCGGTGCCGAAGAAAGATGGCAAAGTCAGAATGTGTGTGGACTATCGAGATTTGAATAGAGCATGTCCGAAGGACGACTTCCCCCTACCGCATATTGACTTGTTGGTGGACCGAATGGCGGGACACGAGATGGTCTCCTCGACCGATCTTGCTGTCGGATACAACCAGACACGAGATGGTCTCCTTGACCGATCTTGCTGTCGGATACAACCAAATAATGATGCATGCACCAGACAAAGAGAAAATGGCATTCATCACGGAATGGGGAACTTATTGTTATAGAGTTATGCCTTTTGGGCTCAAAAATGCGGGGGCAACCTACCAAAGAATGGCAACAGCCGTTTTCCATGACATGATTCATGAAGAAGTAGAAGTGTACGTGGATGATATGGTTATTAAATCAAAAACAGCTGAAGAGCATACAATAGCACTTGAGAAGTTCTTCCTTAGACTTCGAAAGTATAATTTGAAGCTTAACCCAGCAAAGTGTCTGTTCGTGTTTGGAGCTAGCAATCCGGAGTATTTCTGGGCATATGGTTCAGCCGAAAAGGGCATAGAGATTGACCCTTCAAAAGCCAAAGCCATTTTGGGGATGCCAGCACCAAGGACGGAAAAAGAAGTTCGGGGTTTCTTCTTAGGAAGGCTACGTCCATCGGCCGATTCATCAACCAATTGGCCGATACTTGGTGGACCGATTTTCAATTGCTCAGAAAAGGAGTGGCCGTCAAATGGGAATGAGGATTGTCAGGAAAAGCTTTTCGACCAGTCAAACAGTATCTGTTATCCCCCACCAGTTTTACAGCCACCCCCAGGCTAGGAAAGGCCTTTGCTGCTGTTATCTTATCAGTGACAGAAGAAGCGATGGGTGCAATGTCCTACTCAACAAGCAGAAGCTACAAGGTAGAAAAATGCCCGTGTAATTATCCTCAGGCAAAAGCATGCTAGAACTACGAATTGAATAACAATAAGATAGAAAAGCTGTGTTTTGGGCAATCTAGTATGGGCCTGTACAAAGCTACATACACTAATCTTTTATCTTACACCCACCCGCGTTCCCTCCATTCTCCACGCTCGACCCCTACTAGCAATACTTCTATGGAGGAGGCCGTTCTTGCTCTGCTAGATTGGCTAAGTGGGTATCAGTAACTGCAGCCTCTCTCGCACTTTGCGTCTCTTGTTGCACGGAAGTCGGTGAACCCACGCGCTGGGCGCACTTAGCGAACTCACAAATCTCGCAGACTTCACCGGTCGCCAAACACCAAGACCAAAATGCCGGAGGTAGAATTTCTGATGAACAGCACCATCTGTCTGAACACCTTGAAAGTGGAAGTCTGGGAAATGTATTCGTATTGAGCTTCAACCCATTTACCATGGAAATGGGATTGGACGTCGTATTAAACCACTCCCTGTGGGAGAATATGTTTCAATTCGCAGTCAAGTTTGGATTTCAACTGCAGACCAACAATGAAGCCGAAGTAAATGAAGCTTGCCCCGTAAAGGGTTAGAAGCAGCCCTAGAAAAAAAGAAGTAAAAGTCCTCAAGGTTTTCGGGGATTCGCAATTTGATAGTTTCCTTCAAGCCTTGAGAAAATGGAAAATTAAAGAAGAGCGTTTGGTTCCTTACCTACAACGTTTGACGAAATTGGCCGCAGCAATTTGAAGATTTATCTTCCAGCTACTTACGCAAGAATCAGTTCGGCTGATGCTCTGGCTACTCTGGGCCTCCATGGTCAACGTGGAGAGACCAGTCATTCGACTATCACTGTCGGCTATAGAAATAAGGCCAGCACATGTATGAATTTGGTGGATGACAAGCCCTGTACTGGGATAATACAGATTTTATCTTCCAGAAGTGAAAACTTTAACCCGGAGGGATCTACCAAGACTCGATCAACGAACATTTTGAGGCCAGTTAGCAATCCGGGATACTTGCCGTTACTGGGGGAGTTCTGTATAAGAGGAGTTCGAATGGCCCTGCACCTAAGTGCGTGGACGGAGGGAGAAGCTCAGCCCATCATGGGTTCCTTACATAATGGGGAATCTGGCCCCGCATATGCACGGGATAGCCTTGGGCTCGTAAAATCGCAAACCTAGGTTTATTACTGGTCAAGCTATGACTGCAGATTGGCATGAGGCACGCGCAGAAAGTGCCATAAAATGTCAATCTTCGCTACAGTTGCCAAAACAGCCTCCGGTCAATTTTGAATCCTATTGCTTCTCCATTGGCGCTTCGCAACTTGGGGATAGAAACGTGATCGGAAAAATCACCGAAGGCCTCTAACGGTATCAATTCATCCTGGTTTGCTGTAGATTAGTTTCACTAAGTGGATCGAGGCAGCCTCTTATTCAGTTCTAAAATGCCACCGAAGGCCAGCACAGTTCGTTCGTCACTAAAATCCTTTGTCGGTAACGGGAACGCCTTTCGAGATCATCACAGATAATGGGTCTCCACTTTCAGAGTGAAATTTTCTAAATTTGTTGAATAGAAACGAGAATTCAACATCAATACAGTCCCTCGCCCTATCATCCAACAAACAAATTGGAGCTGTAGCCAGCCCCGCGAATAAGGCATAAAAGTCATGTCTGCAGAAGACGGCTAAAAAGCACAAAGCTTGGCACGACACAGCTAACCAAATGCTTAATGGGGATACAGGACTTCAAGTTAAGAACACCCACCGGAGCAACCTCCGTATTCGTTGGTATATGGTATGGGAGTCAGGTATTGCCTATTGAGCTGGAAGTTCAGTCAGCAAGGGTTATCCAAGAACAGTCAGATGCAAGCGAAGGCAGATTGGGTGAATATTATCCATTTGGCAACTTTTGGGTAATGGATGAAAAGCGGTTTGAAAGCAATCCACCAAAAACCAAGTCTACCAAATGAAGAATGGCACGGCATTTTAATAAGAAGGTCAAAGACCGCAAACTAGAAGAATGGCTGTTTGGTTCTGAAAGGAATTAAGGCAGCACAATTCAAGATCCACGTGGGAAGTTTCGTCCTCCATTGGGCTGGCCCCTATGTGTTGAAGAAAAGTACTTGTCCGGGCGGAGCCGTCATTTTTAACTGATTTGGGATCGGTTTAGATTTGGCAATCATATAATTTAGAATCAGTTAAAGAAGATATTTTGTATAAGCATTGCATTAATGTAAAATGAACTACATTAAGACCTGATTCCTCTTCCGAAAAAAAAAAAAGAAATTACATATCGGCAGATATGTAGGCAGCCCTCATTGGGCACGGTCTAAACATTAATAAAAATCATCATTTCATCAATTCTTCTTCTTTGCTAATAAAAAAATAAACAAAAAAAAATAATAAAAAAAAATATAATAAAAAAAATAAACCAAAGGAAAAACCCGCTAAGTCGAAAACCGAAAGGGCGACTTAGGCAAAGTCGGGGCCCGTAAGTCGAAAACCCGAAAGGGCGGCTTAGGCAAAAATGGGTAGCTCGCTAAGTTGAAAAGCACCGGAAGGGCAACAGCGTTAGGCAAAATTAGAGCTTAAAGGAATAAATTGGAAACGTGCTTGGAAAGCTTTAAAGTCAAACAACACTCCAATCAAAAAAAAATAAAGCACAAAACAAGTACAAGCCAAAAAGCAAAAAAAAAAAATAAATAAAATCTGCATGAAACAAAAAATACATCTCAAAAACAAAGAATAAAAGCCTATCAAGAGTCTAGGTGGCCGTCGCCATCCGTGGGGCAACGTCCTCCGAGTCATCCTAGCTTGTTGAACTCTCTCCAGCCTCGCCTGTCCAAGGAGTCAACATCAATCTCCTCATCAAATCCTAACCCTCACCAGTGTCAGCCTGAGTCCAACCCTCAAGTGGCACTCAGCAGTGCGTTCCTCTCAGCTTTCCCCAACCGGTCAGACAGCATTCACGAACCAGGCCCGATACTCAAGGAGAAGTCTGGAATACCAAGCAGGATTAGGTAAAGGCCTACCATCTTGAATGATCTCTAACCCAAGCTCTAAGGACAAGCTCGGGTAACTCCGCGGAGTGATTGTGGAATCAGATAAAGAGTCATCCTGAATCGGTAAGTCTGATCTATTCCCATCTGCCTCATAACGCGCGAAGCCGCAGTACCAGTACAATGGTAAGGCCTAAAAGGTAAACCTGAGTATGGGTGAGCCAAGCTGACTTGAATAAAGCCGGGTAATGCCGTACAATGGGTACAAACCACAACACCTTTCGTTTGACCACATTCATCAGCCATGAGGTCCAGGCATCAGCCAGACTGTGGATGTGTGATCAAGATCCTCCGCATGCGATACTGGACAGGGTTAAAGGCAGCAAAGTAGGAGTGGCAACCACTTGGAGAAGGTCCTTCAACCAAACCTGAGTAATGGATCTTTCTAATTACAAAGGGAACAGGCAAAAAGAAGAAAAGATAAGCAATAGAAAAAGAAGAAATACTGAAAATAATAGGAGAAACCGTCCAATCCTCCAGGCCTAGAAGCGGCTCTGTCGAGGCTTCTGATAGTTTCTGCCAGCACAATACCACCTATGCAACCCATATCCTCCCATCTGCCGAAACATGGGACAAAGTCGCAAATCCCCGTAGCCCGGATCCGCTTGTTGAACAGAAGCCAGCCAATAAACAAAAAACCAAGGCCCGCATCCTTTAGCCTCATCCGGTCTGGGTCATCTGAAACAGACCCCCGTGAAAACTCATCAATCAGGGGCAACAAAATTGCTTTCTGATCAACCAACAATCATGGCCCTAAGCTTGTTGGTCGGCTGAACTGAAAGCAGGTTCTCAAACGACGAACATGACCGCGATCTTGACTTCAAATGCTGACCAAAAGGGCATTGGGGGTCGCACCCTATGATAGCAAGAACTCCTCAAAAAGAGGACAATCTTCCTCCATCAATCGGCTCCGAACCGGAAACATGGGCTCAGGATCCCAAAGTCTGATGGCAGGCCCATAAAAAGTTCCAGTCGAATCACCACCCCCTGAGCGTAACGATAGGAGAGAGACCGTACCTCCTCCCAAGTTTGATCTTTTCGACTTTGGAGAGACTCCTAATCAGCTGTCATGCTGTGAGTTTAAAGAAAAGATTCAATTTCTTTGAGATAGAGAAAAGAAGAAGAGAGAAAAGGAAGGCTGATGAAAACCAAACCAGGAAACTTGTTTTTATAGAAGAAGCGCCGAATGATGGCGGCGCTGCCGCCAATTGGCCACGAACAGAGGGCGGCAGCAGCCGCCAAACCTGTCGCGGCAGCAGCCGCGAACGCGGTGGGGGGGGGGGCCCCCCGGGGGGGCCCCCGCCCCGCCGCCCGGGGGGGGGGGGCCCAAAAAAAAAAAAAAAGTACATCCGAAATGGTGAAACCCCATTTCATTTCAAACAGCATACATATTTTTCAATTACTAACCAAGTGCAGTACGAATAAAATTCAATACAAAAGTACAATGCGAAGCACCAATCAAAGGGGAAGTTTTGAAGGGTTAATCATGGAAAGGATAGCAAAGGGTATCGCAAGACTTCAAAAACAGTACCGAGGCAAAAGCCGATTTCAGGGGGTTAGGGCAGAATGATTTTTCTCCGAAAACCCAGAAAATGGAAGATGCTCGACAGAAGAAGGTTGTCTGAATTTTGAGCTTTAAAAGCGACAAATAAAGAAGTTATGGTTGGGTCTGCATCAGTCACGCTGCTATCCCTAATACTCAAGTCATCTCAGAATCCAAGTTGCCCTCAACATTCCTTTATGGAGAGGCTGCTTTCTAAAAAAAAGAAAAAAAAAAAAGGAAAATGGGTCAAAAGGAACTCTGCCAAAAAGAAAGAAATCAAGGACAAAAAGCTAACAGGAAATAGTATGTCAAAAACGGGTCAAC
>NW_023591102.1:658080-709678 GCF_014843425.1 Jatropha curcas
ATCTGCCTCATAACGCGCGAGCCGCAAGTACCAAGTACAATGGGTAAGGCCCTTAAAAGGTAAACCATGAGTATGTGAAGAGCTGCTATGAATAAAAGCGGTAATGCCGTACCAAGGTACAAACCACAACATTTCGTTTGGACCCAATTCAATCAGCCATGAGGTCCAGGCATCAGCAAGACGGATGTGTGATCAGATCCTCCGCATGCGATACTTAGGACAGGGTTATAAGGCAGCAAAAGTAGGAGTGGCAACACACACTTGAGAATGTCCTTCACCAAACCCTGAGTAATGGAATCCTTTCTATTACAAATGGAAGCAGGACACCAAAAAGAAGAAAAGATAAGAAATAGAAAAGAAGAAATACCTGAAGAATAAATAGGAGAAACCGTCAATCCTCAAAGGCCCTATTATATTTGTTCTGTTCTCTGTTCGAGGCCCTGATATTTCTGCCAGCCACAATACCCACCTAATGACAAACCATATCCTCCATCTGCCGAACCATGGGGCACAAGTCGCAAACCCCAGTAGCCCGGATCCTTGTTGAAAAACAAGAAGCCAGCCAATAACAAAAACAAGGCCCCCGCATCCTTAGCTCATCCGGTCTGGGTTCATCTTAACAGTACCCGTGGGAAAACGAATCCATCGAATCAGGGCCACAGATAAAATTGCTTTCTGATCAACCAACAAATCCATGTGGCCCTGCTTGTGGTCGGCTAACTGAAAACAGGTTTTCAAACCAGACCGATACATACCGCCGATCTTGACTTCATGCCTGACCAAAGGGGCATTGGGGTCGCACCCTATGATAGCACAGAACTCCTCAAAAAAGAGGAACACATCTCCTCCATCATGGGCTACCGAACCGGAAAACATGGGCCTCAGGATCCCAAAGTCTGATGCAGGCCCATAAAAAGTTAACAGTAGATCACCACCCCCTGAGCGTAACGATAGGAGAGAGACACGTAACTCCCCCAAGTATTGATCTTTTTTCGACTTTGGAGAGACTCCTAATACCAGGCTGTGCAATGCTGTGAGTAAATTAAAAGGATTTCATATCTTTGAAGATAAGAAGAAGAAGAGAGAAAAGGAAGGAATGAATGGCAAAACCAAAACAAGAAACTATGTTTTTTATGAAGAAATGCGCCGAGAATGATGGCGGCAGGCTGCCGCCAAATTTTCCACCGAAACGAGGCGCAGCAGCCGCCAAAAACGTCAAGCGGCAGCAAGCCCGCAGCCCGAACGGCGGGGGCCCACTAAAAAAAAAAAAAAAAAAAAAAAAGTACATCCGAAATGGTGAAACCCCATTTTCATTTCAAACATGCATACATGATTTCAGTACTAACTAGTTGCAGGTACAGATGACATACAGTACAGAGGTACAGTCAGAATTCGACACAGAAGTAGAGTAAAAGTTTAGTACAGAAATGCAAGAAAAAAAAATACATATCCGGCAACCATGGCTTCAGCGACGGGGCCTCCTCCTCCTCTGATCGGCAACCAGTTCCATCATCTGATTGACCAATCCGTCAGGAACCTGGAAACCATACAAAGAAAAATGTAAGTTAACATCAAATCTCTTACGAATCCTTTTTCGACAGAATAAAAAGAGTATGGTTGGGTCTGCACAGTCATTAGAATGCTAATCCCTACACTAACTCAAGTCATCTCAGAATCAAAGTATGCCTCGAAATTCTTTCTATGGAGAGGCTGCTTCTAAAAAAAAGAAAAAAAAAGGGAATAGGGTCAAAGGAACCTCAGCAACAAAAGAAAAGAAATTCAAGGACAAAGCTACAGGAAATCAAGTTGGTTTCAAAAAAACCCGAGTCCAAGCTGCAAGCTCTCCGTTAAAATTCAAACCCATCAAGGGTAGATGACAAATCATCTCAGCCATAAGGACAAAGACCAAGACAGGCTGCTCAACATTTTAAAAGCAAGTTAAAAAAGAAGCAGTCATTTCCAACAATTGGATGACAATACAAACAACTTGAAAATGAAAGCGCCTAGCATGGTACAAGTACAATAATCCTTATAAACAAGGATCAATTTCTCAAAAACAAAGGAAAGGAAGAGTCTATTCCTTATGGAGAGGAGAACCATTGAGGAAATAAGTTTCAAATTCAGAGGAAGATAAAGTTCAAGAAAAGGAATCAAATTAACCTCAAGAATTCACACATGGCGAAGCCACAAACTCAAAGCATAAAAGCTTCTTCAGCATTCAAGCCACTTAGGTTACCACCACAATGTGGGTATTCAAAACTCTTTGTGATGCATACAAGTCGTATTTCAGTCAACCAGTGGTAAAACCACTACAACAACAAAGTCAGATTCGCCTAGGGTCATCACTATCCTACAAGCTCGAGTCAATAAGATTGATTCAACAGCATCAAGCCGGGAAGGAATCCCGCAAAGACATCAAGCCGGGGAGGAATCCTGCGAAGAAATCAAGTCAGAAATGAATTCTGCATCATCATCCAGTCGGGAAGGAATCCCGCAAAGACATCAAGCCGGGAAGGAATCCCGCGCATAGACATCCAGTCGGGAGAAGTGAGAAATCCCGACGAAGAAAAATCATACGCCACAAGAAATGAATTCTGCATAACATCAAAATCGGGAAGGAAATCACCGCATAGACATCCAGTGAGGGAAGGAAATCCCGCGAAGACAATCAGCCAGAATGAATTCTTGCATCAACATCAAATCGAGAAAGAAATCCCGCAATAGACATCCAGTCGGGAAGAAATCCCAGCAAAAAGACATCAAGCCGGGAAAGAAATCCGCAAAGACAATCAAGCCGGGAAAGCAAATACCCGCGGAGAAATCAAGTCGGGAAGGAAATCCCGAAGAAGATCAAAATGGAAATGAATTCCACAATCAAGCATTAAGTCGGCATTGAAAATTTTGCCTCTCAACAGCAAAGTCGGAAAATAAATTTCCGGCACAAAAGACGGAGGAATTCCGCACTTAACATCAGCGGAGATGAACTTCCGCAATCAGCCGAGCACAGAAGTTCGCAAATCCTGGAAAGGAACTAACGAAAGACCTGATTCTCCCATCCCCGAAGAGCTCTTATGGAGATACGTAGGTCAGAGGGTTTGAAAAGAGTCCAAAGCACGGTGTAGCCGGCTTTGTTGTTCATCTCCTCAGCTCAGTGTAATCGGCTTGAGAGAGTTTGAAAACAGTCCAAAGCACGGTGTAGTCAGCTTTTTTGTTCACCTCCTCAGCACAGTGTAATCGGCTTCAGAGGGTTTGAAAAAAGTCCAAAGCACGGTGAAGTCGGCTTTGTTGTTCACCTCCTCAGCTCAGTGTAATCGGCTTGAGAGGGTTTGAAAAGAGTCCAAAGCACGGTGTAGTCGGCTTTGTTGTTGTGAATACTCAAATTTTAAGGCTCAAAAAGCCTGTTGGTTGACTTTGCTACAGTAAATTTGACTGTGCTACAATGAATTTTGACTCACAAGGCTCAAAGAGCCAATTTTCCCGAACTGCAAACAGTCCGGCTGGACCGAAGGCCATTTCGGAAGTTCACCGGAAATATGTCAATATGGTACTTCAAACGTCCGGAATTTTACGAGGATCGCGGAACAGGTCCCGGAATATTTTTCGGAAGTCTGAAACTCCCAAAAAGGCTCCCGAAGCGAGGCACGGTGGCCGAGGCACGGTGAGCCAACACCAAAGACCACGGCGGCGCCAGCCCACGGCAAGCGCGGGCCAGGGGCCTGGCGCCCCAGAACGACGGGCGGGGCCTAGGCGCCCAGCGCGGGGCGAGAGCCTCTCGCCCCGCGCGGGCGAAGGCCTCCCGCGCCGCGCGCGGAGCGAAAGGCCTCTCGCCACGTGCGGAAGCAGGAGGGGCCCTCCTCGCCCCGCGCCAGGGTGAGCAGAGGCCACTCGCCCCGCGCGGAGCTAGAGGAACCTCGCCCCGCGCGGATTAGCGGAGGCCACTACGCGCACGCAGCAGGGGGGAGGCCTCTAACGCCCTGCGCGGGCGAGGCCTGTCGCCCCACGACAGGGCGGTAGGATACCAAGCCAGAGCCTGGCGGCAGCTACCGCCAGATTTTTTGAGCGGTGGCCTACCGCCATGCCTGGCGGCAGCTACCAAAAGCCCGGGACCCCGAAAATGGCTATAAATAGGCCATTTCAGGCTGTTTTTGGCACACCTTGTCGTTTTTAAGAAAAGGACGAAATCCTTCTCCCACACGCTCCTATGCGTTTTTTTACCGAGCTTTTTGCATTTAAATTTTAATTTTTTTCATATGCATTTTTATTGAGTGATAATTTGGACATTAAAATTAAACAAATTAAAAAATTAATTAATATTATCCTAAAGCGAGGAGCTTAATCGGGAAGTTAAAGAAAAGCGGTCCGTGATTAAATCAGACAAAACTCTGCCTATTTAATTTTAGCACTTCATGCATATTTCTCTTCTACTCCTAATAATTCTACAATTGCATAAATGCATCCACGTCATTATTTTCTGCAAATAAAACTGTCTCGATTAAATAACGATTAAACTTAAATGCCCGGTTAATTAATAATCGTGGTATTAAAAGTTTAAATCCGACAATATTGGTCAAAATGCCTAGTTAATCAATAACTACGGTGTGATTGCCTTTGTTTCGAACACTTCGCCTAAAGGTCCAATTAATCAATAATTGTGGCTAAAAGCCTTAATCAATCGCGTTTTGGCAACAAATTGCCTACAGTTTAATCAATCTTTTTTCGACTAAAAGTCGTAGAATTGAACCATTTTGGCCAAAGGCCTCAAAATCGACCATTTTGGCGACAAAAGCCTAAATCGCACATTTTGGCAAACTAATTGCCTAAAACAACACATTTTTGGCTCAAAGCCATAAAATCGACATTTTTGGCAAAATGCCTTAAAATGAACCAATTTTCGGCCAAAAGCCTAAAATCAATTATTTTAGCGACAAATCGCTTAAAATCGACATTTTTGGCAAAATGCCTTTAAAATCAACCATTTTCGGCTCAAAGCCGTAAAATCGTCGCTTAAATCAAAAGCTTTGGCAAAATGCCTTAAAATTAAACACTCTTTTTGGCTAAAAGCCTCAAAATCAATCATTTTGGCGACAATCGCCTAAAATCAATCATTTTGGCAATCAAATTGCCTAAATCACTCTTTTTTAAATCGAATTTTATGGCAAAATGCCTCAAAATCAAATCATTTTCCGGTTTAAAACCGTAAAATCCAATTTTAGCGGACAAATCGCTTTAAAATCGAACATTTTTGGCAAAATGCCTTTAAAATCAATCTTTTAAAGCCGACAAATCGTTTAAATGAACCATTTTGGCACAATGCCTAAATCAATCAATTTTTGGCAAAATGCCTAAACAAATGCACAAAAGCATACAAAAATCGATGCACAAAGCATAACACAACATCATGCACAACAGCATACACATTAGACTCATGCACAAGCAATACACCACTCATGCCATAAGCATAACCCATTCAAAGCCTTCAAAGCCCTCTAAAAGAGGCCTATCGAACTACGTTGACTTTGATTTTCCATTCAAACGGAAGTACGTAGGCACGTCCGGGATTTCACCCCGGGCGGCAAGTCGAAATCACCAAAATCACTCAAACATTTCATTAATCCCTCATTTACCTTGCAAAACATTCATTCATCGGTTAGTTTATCAGCATGACATAGTCTCGGGATCCATCTCGGGTTTGCATACCATGCTTTACACATTGGGATAATTAATCTAGTAACTAGGTTAATTAAAATTGAAGTCATTCAGGGTTTTTTCCTAGTTTACCCTAAAATAATTAAACAAGAATTAAACAAGGTGGCGACTCACAAAGGTGGCGACTCACACACATCACGTGTATTTCTTCTCATTCATCATATGCATCACATGCCTATATGACATTTGGGGAAGGGGTTCACAAGTGGTGGCATGTACCCTTTCTTTAGTCCCACCTCCATTGGGCTTTAGTGCCTTCTTCTTATTCTGATTCTTCTTGGCTTTTTCTTAACCTTAGACAACTGAACTAGAAGTATAGAAGTTGTATCCTTCTTAAGGGCTCCTTCAACAGCAGTAAGCATACCAAGTAACTCAAGAATCATTCAGCTTGTTCATATTAAAATTCAAAATAAAATGTGAATAGCTGGGTCGTAAGGAATGTAAGACAAAGTCAATACTCAGCTCATAGTCCATGGCAATGCCCAATTGGCCCAATTTTTCAATATAGCCAATCATCATTAGAACGTGAACGCGAACTGAAGAGCCTTCTGCCATCTTACACATCTTACAGCGGAACAATTTCTTAGAGGTCTCATACCTCTCAAAGCTACCTTGGGAGTCAAACAGCTCCTTGGGATGCAAGGTAATGTTGTGAGAATCCATATTCTCATACTGCTTTTGAAGTTCAAGACTCATGCTGGCTAACAACACACATGTCGACTGCTCATCCTCATCAGTATGATGAATGAAGTTATTCCTTTCTTCTTCAGTAATATCATCAGCAGGATGTTAGGTTTGTTGTTGTCAAGGACATATAACCTCTTTTCTCGCTTGAGAACAATTCTCAGATTACGATACCAGTCAATAAAGTTTGGTCCAGTGAGTTTATTAGCATCAAGTATGCTATGTAGGCATAGGTTATTACTCATTGTGATAATTGATCTACAAATATAGAGATATCAAGTATTAATTTCATGCAATACTAAATTAAATAAGGTCTTTAATTTTTTAGTTTAGGTCCTCCACTATTTTATTCAAATTAATAGCCCTTTCTATTAATTCAAAAAATCCGGCGTTTAGATCTCCTAATAGGCTAAGATCCCAAAAAATCCGGCGTTTAGATCTCCTAATAGGCTAAGATCCCAATTAAACCATATAACCTTGGGCTTGCCCAACAAGTTATATTGAATCAATTTAGGTAAATAACATTGCTTATCAATCACATCTTTATTTGACTCTTAAATCAGTTAGGTGACAACTCTTTGTCTAAACATATTAAATACATTTCACCTAACCTTTGCCCTAATCTTATCTGATCATGAGTTTGCCTATCCAAATCAAATTAAATTAGTTATGTAAAACTATTGTTTAAGATATCTGATAGCATCAAACACGTTCGATTACAACCAACCTTGGGTTTGCCCAACAAGTCAAATTGTAAGGGAGCTCTAGTTTTTATACTATAACAGTGGGTGGCAAACAAATTTATTCTTAATATGTACTTAAAATTTTAATAACGGATTTATTTTAAATTTTAATTACACATTTCATGCTTTGGCATGATGGTCATATCATATATCATACATACATAATATACACCTTTAGCATGTCATTTTAATTGGATGATTATGGACATTTCTAAAACGATTATGGGACATTTCTAATCATATATCATACATACATAATATACACCTTTAGCATGTCATTTTAATTGGATGATTATGGACATTTCTAAAACTAATTTCCTTGGGCCATTAAGGAAACTAGATGGTCAAAAAATATTAGGTAGCAGCTTCTTAGATCTTTATAAGGCACAATAGTAGCTCCTTGACTTGGATTTTTCAATGCTTCATTTAATTTCTTCAATTCTCCTTTTCTTCTTGGGTTACAAAATAATATCCTATTTACATATTCTAATTATCCAATTATTACATAAATAAATGAAATAAATAAGAAATTTTACAATCCAAAATAAAAGAGAATCAGGATACGGAGGCCCTATTTAAAAATTACATAAATCATTCAACCAAATATAAAAGTCAATCACATTGGTCTTTTCTAATGTCCTTAATCACCCATCATGCATAATAATCATATTAATGCATTTAAATATATTAATTATTCGTCTCATGTGCAGAAAATAAAATTTTAACAATTAAAATTTCATTTTTGATATTTTTCAAAATCAATTTATGAATAAAACAATTTTATTCATATATTAAATCTTATTAAACTAATTTTAGAATTTGTAAAATTTTAATAAATCAATTTTACTAACTCATCATATTAGAATTAATAAATAATTAAACAATTTAATTTATTCCCTAATCCAATTAGGAATAAATTCACAAAATAATTTTATTACAAACTAAAACCTTTTAATTTTCTTTTCTAAAAAAATTAGGAAATATTCTAAAATCAATTTTAGTTACTGACAATTAATTTTACTGGCCCTCGAAATTTAATTAATTCCACATTAATTAAAATACCCAATTAAAACTAATTTTAGGACTTAATTGAAATAAATCAAACTGTTTTGGACCCAATTGAAACGTATAAAAAACAAGCAGGGACCAAACCGTACTTTCCATCTTCTTCTCCAAAAGCCAGAAACGTTTTCGACAGACCTAGCGCCGTCTTCAACAAAAAAACTGTCCCGGCCGACGACGGTGCTCACTCGGGCAAGGGAAGGTCCGGAAGTGGTCGAACCACCGCGGAGTCAGCCTTTCCGGCCTTGAGCGGCGTTGTCTTCGCCGGAGAACACGTTTTCATATCATTTTTTTTATTTGATCGGAAAAACGAAAAAGAGAGAAGGCTGTAATTCCGTCACCGGGGCACTCGCAGGGAGGCGGCGTAAGGCCAGGCGAGCCAGACGCAGCGCTGCCGCCAGCGGCTCACGGTGGCAGGCGGTCCGGCGATGGCACGACTTAAACATCTCTGTGTTCTTCGACCAAATTTTCTAATTCATTTCCTTTTTTTTATTAAATCAAAATAAATTGAAAACAAATCTGTGAAATTTTGAACACCAGATTTAATTTTTTCGAATATCAAAATTCAGCACATGAATTAATGCGAAATTAATCCTAATAATTAACATATTGTTTTACACCTTAAATGTTTAAACAATGGCGCGGATATCACTGTTGGTTTCAATATCAATAATACGCAGCGGAATAATATAATTAAAATAAATTATTATACTAACAGGTATCCGTTTAAACAATTAAAGTAATAAAAATTATTTAGAAAAATACCTCTTTTACGGATTCTTCGAAATTATGATCTACGCGACTAGATTGTCGCAAACCACAAGTTGTCTAAGTGTTGGCCTCTAGTAGTATCCACACGAATAGACAATCAAAAAAGCTGAAAAACGATTTTAGAGGGTTGAGAGGTTAGAGCATATGATTATGCTAGTTATCATAGGCTCTATGTTTAGTTTTATAGCTATGAATAACCGCTGCAGTTTAGATTGTATGTTAAACCTTATTGTCACGACCTGTTTTCATGGGCCAGACCGACATTAGGACCTAGGTTGACTTAAGGCCTTCGAGGCCCATAGTAAGTCTATTTTAATTAACCTATAAGCCAATTATATTTGTGGCTTCAGGCCCAACAATTTATTTTACCAATATATCAAAATTACAATTTATACAATTAACATATGTACTCTTATCTTTCAAATATAACTCATTTGGAATACAATTACGGAACTTAACTACATAACTTACAATCTTTTATATTTACATCATTAATACAATGATTATCAATTTTATATATTTGCATTCATCTCAGTTGGATCTATAGGACTTTTCTTTCTTCCTATTACCTGAAAAAAATAGGAGGCAGGGATGAGCGTCAAATTCAATGAGTAAGGTTAGATAACCCCCTCACCCCACACAATCACCCATATGCTAACATAAATCATATTAGTCATCCGACTAGTTATATGCTCATGCAGTTTGTCACACAAATGGCAATACAATAGTAATCACAATTATTATCATCTTCATATAATCACATCACGTGGAAATTAGTTAGTGGCGTCATCGAAACCCCTAATGAGTCGTCCTCCCACATGGCCCATCCTCTCATAACGTGTGCACCAGGAAACCGATCCCCATACATGGCCGACCGGTCTAAACCTCACTTGACCAGCCTTCTCATTTTTTTTCCATTCTCTCTTTTCTTTTCCATACCAACAGGATTGTGCACCAGGAAACCGATCCCCATACATGGCCGACCGGTCCTAACCTCCACTTGACCAAGCCTTCTCATTTAATTTTTCCATTCTCTCTTTTCTTTTCCATAACCAAACAGGAGGTCACCCTGTTGGTTTCCATATTAATCTATATCATATCATCAGGTGTACATGGGGGAGCGCCGATCTCCCATAACGGCCAACGGCCCTCGTAGACACCGCCTTTTCAACAAACCCATGGTAGCGCCAACTTCATCCCAAATTCCACACAAACAAGGCACAACTATAAATCGACAACAACAAGTAATCAAGCAATTTTTAATCGACAACAAATAGTAGCATGCACAATATAAGCAATTTAACAATGCAGATAACATTTAGCCGTGAATGCATAAATGCAAAGATGCAAGCGGATGATGCGAAATTAGTAACATTACTTCACAGTTTCCTTTATTGGTCCATCTAAAGGACTATCTTATAACTGCCCGCTCTCAGCTTTTGTTTGACGTTCCGGAAACTTTCACAACAAGATAGTGTGTCGTGTCAAAAAATCGGACTTTATTTCGTGATCCGCGTGACGAGGAGATCATTCCTGCCATCTTGAAGCCCTCGTCGTACCGACCGCCTATGTCGCCGCCCGCCCCCCCCCACCCGCCCGCCCCACCCGCCCCCCCCCGCCCCCGCACCGCCCGACCGACGCCCCCCAGGCGACCCCGCTCGACCGCCCCCCGCCCGCGCCTGCGCCGCCGGCCCCGGACCCGCCGCCCGCCCCCGCGCGCGCGCCGCCCCCGCCCCCCCGCCGCCTCCACCAACCGCCCCCCCCCCCCACGCCCCGCCCCACCCCCCCCCGCCCCGCCCCCCCGCTACGCACCCCCCCCCGACCGACCGCCCCCGCCCCCCACGCCCCGGCCGGCAGCCCCCCCCCGCCCCGCCTCCCCCCGCCCCCCCGCCCCCCCCCGCCGCCCCCCCCCCGCCCCGCCCCCCCCCCGCCCCCGGTAATCAAGCAATTTTAATCGCAACAATAGTGCAGCACAATATAGCAATTTAACAAATGCATGATAACATTTAGCCGTGAATGCATAAATGCAAAGATGCAAGCGGATGATGCGAATTATGTAACATTACTCACAGTTCTTTATTGTCCATTAAAGGACTATCTTTATTACTGCCCGCTCTCAGCTTTTGTTTTGACGTTCCGGAACTTCACAAGCATAGTGTGTCGGTCAAAAATCGGACTTTATTTCAGTGATCCGCGTGACGAGGAGATCATTCTGCCATCTTGAAGCCTCGTCGTACCGACGCCGTCGCCGCCGTGCATGGTGGCTGGAATGTCGGTCTTGCCTAGAAAATTGTAAGGTTACCACCACCAGACTCGAATTTTCGTGAGGAGTCCAAATCTATCATCAATTTGATGAGCCAATGGCTCGTCTGGCCGGAACAAGCCAAGCAGCCAGCAAGGAAGCCACCGATCATGGTGGTTTCACCAATCTTCACCAGAAATTCGATCTAGTAGAGGGGAAGAGTTCGCACGGAGGAGATGAAGCGATCGGCATCTCTCCTTCTTGCTGCAACCTCCTGAAACGGCGTGGATCGCCAAAAACCTCATCACGAGACATTGAAAACTTCAGTTTCGATTCTTCGCTGACTCTATCACTATACTGCGAATCAACACCACCAATTAGCTCCTCTCGTCGAGAAGATGAAGATAGAGGGCTTGGTTGCCGGAGTCCGTGGCCCGTCGATGAAAAACGCAGTGAAGCAAGAGAGGGGGTGCTGTCGTGCGAGAGTCAGAAGAAGAAGAAGGAAAAGAAGAAAGAAAAGAAAGAAAATTGGGCCTCTAGACCATTCCGGTTCGATTCGAACCTGTTTACTCTAATTCAATAATTTAGCTCGGTTCTTGCTCGATTTGCAAGTTTTTCACTCGATTTTCGGGTATTTGTATGTTTTTCGAAAAATTGAACTGATTTCTGAGTCCGGTTCGATTTATTTTGATTATTTTAGTTAAGTTCCCTAACATTTCCTCCATTTACTCATTAATAATAAAAATATTAATAGTAATGACATTTGATTTTAGAATAAATAATTTACATAGTAGTTACATACATATACATACATATATAATCAATTAGTAGCTGGAGTTCCATTTTATTTCATCGAAAATTTTAAGTGTTCTCAAATCGAAAGTTTCGATAATATATTTTGGGCTTAGGCCCAACTCGAAAATTTGGGTTTGAATTGAGATTGTATTACATATACAGCCCACACGGTCAAAATTTTCGATTTTTGATTTAATAAAAATTTGAAAGTTTCAAAAATAAAAATTCGAGGAATTTCACTTATATACCAAAACCTAGGTCATAAATAAATAAATTATAATTAAAATATATTTGCCTATTTATTTATTTAAAACAATTTAAATAAATAAATCATAATACAAACCAATTTAAATAAATAAATCAATAATACATATAGTAAATTAGGAATTTTCAATTTAAATCAAATTATATTTATTTTTATTATAACTATTTAAATAAATAAATCATTATGTAAAAGATTTTAGTGTATTTATTTAATCTAAAATTTATTCCTTAATTAAATTTTAAGAGACATAAATCAATTAAGTTAATATTTAATATTTAGGTAAAATTGTAATTAAATATAAAATAACAATTTTACACTTAATGTCCCAAAACTAATTTATTAATCAAGTCATACTTTGATTTGGAAAACGTTTTTTTATTTTCTAGTCATACTTGATTTGATTTCTCGTTTTTATTTTCTCATATCCATTCTTATGTATGTAACATTTTAGGTTCCAAATATGTTGGTAACAAATATAAATTAAATTAATTAAATAATATTTGAAGGTCAAGTACATTGTTTAGCAACATGTCAAGATTACTTAAATATTTGGAAAGTCAAAGTGGTTTGACTTAATTTTTTAGTGCATTAGGGTAATTAGTATCTCTTCATCATTAATGTTCTGATTTAATAATTAAGCATGAAGTGTGTCTGTTTTACTAAATCATGTGAGTTCTCTTAATCTTGGTCATTGATCATTTGAATGAAATTCCAAATCTAATTTGCTAATTTCATTCAACCTTGCGCAGAGATTTTTTAATCAATACTAGTAGAGAATAATTAGAATATTTTCTCTGACTTACCTAAGGTGATGAATCCTCTCTTAATTACACAAGTATCCGCATACAGTTCCTACTATGTCCAATTAATCATTGCTTATTATTCATGAATTAATGATGTGAATAAAAGAATCAAAACATAGTCATCCCAATACAAGATAGCTTAGTAATTTGAAGTCCAAGGATCACTTACCAACCATCACTCGAGTATTCCATAGACACAGATAACTCTCCATATGGAATTCTCATTCAGGTCAATTCAGTGGACTTGTTTAAATAACAAGCAACTACATATTAGTTCTAGATATTACATATATCTCACCCTATGAGAACAACTGTTTTCCTAAGGAAAGAACATAATATGTACCAGTCTCAACAGCTCTAATCATTATTCAATAATGAGGAGAACATTGACTAGGAATAAATATTTAGAGACGTTGCATCTAATGCAAATATAAAACTCATTTAATTAAAACCACATTATAATTTATTTTGCAAAACAATATTCTTCTCATGGACTTTATCTTTTACTAAATTCAAACAATAGTATATAAAAGATAAATAATATTTATTAATAATAAAATATTTATTACATTAAATAATAATAAAATATTTATTACATTAAATATTTATTACATTAAATATTATAACTAACGATCAACCTAGAATCTCATCAATGAGCTAGAGTTGAAAATTACTTGTATTGGGATTTCAACTTGGAAAGTCATGAAGAGAATTTAGTATTATTGATTCAATTTATTGATTAAAAATAAAGATTTAAGGTGGATTCAGACCAACACAATTTTTTTCCAGTAACTTGTAGAAAGATGGATCTAGAAAAAAAAAAAAAAAATTTAAAGTATTCACATTTTAATGATTGAATGGAAAGGATTACGGTATTGATGGTACTTTTTATGGTACTTTTTGCACTTTTAAATTTTAAAATAACATAATTAAAATCATTGACGAAATTTATCAATTTCATAGATTAGAGTTTTTTTTTTCTCAACTAAATAAAGAAATTAACAAATTTGCAAATTATTTAAATTTCATTGATCCAAATAATCTCTAAAAAAATTTGAAATTACTACGAGGATCGAAGTTACTAACTACCTCAACCAACACCTAGGGATAACCATGGTTCGGTTTCAAATCGAAACCGAATCAAAATCGAAATCGGCATTAAATCGTGGTCAATGGTTCCAGTTCTAAAACTGTAACTAAAACCGTAAACTTAAGATTCAATTTCGGTTCTGGTTTTTCATTTTTTGAAATCAAAACCAGCGGTTCCGGTTTGAAACCGTAAAAATTATGTTCTTAAAAAAACTCTCAGCTTATTTTTTTATTATAATTTTTTAAGTAATTTTTAAGAATTTTTATTAAACTGATTTAATTTTTTTCAATAATAATATTTACTATTATTATTTATTCAAGCTATAAATCTTTAAAAAATATTTTAAAAAGTTTAAAATGCATTATTTAATCTCGGTCCAAAATCGAAAAAAATCGAAACCGGCGGTTCCAAAACCATCTTAGAAACCGTCTAAAAGTGGTTCAGTTCTGGTTCTACCTTTTTTATAACCGAAAACGACGGTTTTAAAATCGAAATCAGTAGTTCTAGAACCATAGTCATGCCTACCAACACCTTATTGGTTAGAAATCACTTATTTTTAATTAAATAGCAATATACTTTTGTCAACGCTCAAAAAATTATTTTCTGCTATCAACTGTTTTCTCATGTATAAATATCATCATCTAGGCATGGTCGGTTCATTGAACCGCCGATTTCGGCTCATGGAACCAATGGTTCAAAAATTTTAAAATATTGAACCTAAATCGATCCTTGAACCGTCGGTTCCAGTCTGGTTTCTGTTCCAGCCGGTTCTGGTGCAATTCTGATGGACCGATGGTTCCAATCACAGTTTCCGGCGATATATGTTTTTTTTTTTTAAATCGATTCTAATGTTACATCTTTCTATCGAAAATAAAAATATTGGTAAATTTTATTTAAATAAATAAAAATATTGGTAAATGTTATTTAAATAAATTTTTGAATATTCAATAAATTTTAGAATATTCATACTCATATAAGAATAAAATTAATTAATTTTACAAAATAATCAAATAAGTTATCATTTTATTTTGTTTAAATGTTATTAATTAAATTAATTATAAGAAAAATTTGAAAAATGCTTCAAAAGAATGTAATTTTAAACTCAGTAAACAATTTAAAAGAGTAAAAAAGAAGTTAAAAACTAGGCATGGCCACCAGTTCGGGTCTAACCGAAACCGAACCGGAACCGAATTGTACTGTAGACGAATCGAAACCGGACCGGAACCGGCAGTTCATAATTTTGAACCGAAACCAGCGATTTAAGGGCCGATTAAGGTTCATATAAATCTTAAAATATGAACCGAAATCAGCGGTTAACCGGCGGTTCCGGTCCGGCTCAAACCAGATGCACAAAAAAATTGTAGCTTAAAATTTTTATAAAAAAAAATTTATATCACTTGATTTGATTGTAGTTGATTTGATTTATAGGGAAGAGAAGTATAATGGTACATAAGTTATAAAAAGTGGTGAAAAAAAATACACATTTTTTTATTTAATTTATACAAAAAATGGTACATGAATAGTTGATTTATAAAAAAAAAAAAAAATACTTTCAAGTATATAAAAAAAGAGTGTAACGAATAGTTTTTGATATGATAGGTGTTTTTTATTTATTTTTTGGTATAGGTGTTTTTTATTTACTTTTTTTGTAAATAAATTTTTATTCATTTTTTAATCATTTATTTTTTAATTTAAATACTGTAATTTACTAAATTATCCAAAAATATAGTTGTTAATTTTTCTGTTATAAGGGACAATTTGGGAAATAATAAAATGAGAAATATGGTATAAATATGATGAGTTGATGATTTTTTTAATTTTCAACACCAATTTATATCAATAACTCTTCTCTTATTTTCTCAATCAAAAAATTCTTTTAAATTTTCCATATTTCATTATTTTTTTTATTGCTTTATTTTCCTTAATATTGAAATTAAATCTTTTTTTATTTTTTATTTTCTTACATCCAATTCCAAATTCTTTTCTCTATCTCAATTTTTTCCAATTCATAAATTTACTTCAATTTGATTTTTTTTAATAAATTTTTTTAGTATTTGAAATATAATTTTCCACTCATTTCCATTAATTTTATATTCCATTTATAGTTTTCTTTATATTTAGTGAATTAGCAAATTTTGTAAATTTAATATAATATAGTTTCTAATTTAGTTTAATAAAAGTTTTTGTTTTAAAATTTATAATAATTTATTTAGTTATAAAATTTAAACATTTTAAAATTATTAATTTATTTTGAATTCGGAATCAATTTTATTATTTTTTTAAAAATTTGCGTAATGCGGAACCGAATCGGAACCCTAAATTCGAACCCGGTCGGTTTCACTCGAAACTATGCCGAATCGGAGGTTTCAACGGTCGGGTTCTGGTTCAAAATTTTTAAACATCTCGACCGGCAGTTCAGTGGAACCAGAACCGACAGTTCACCGAACGCGGCCATCCCTCATTAAAAACAAATAATAAGTTACTAATAAAATATTTCTCTCTTTTTTACCATTTAGACTTTTTTAGATTTTTAACTTTAAAGTAACATGTATTTTAAAAAAAAAACTTAGTAAAATATAGATTTTTAACTTTTAAAGTAAAGTGTATTTAAAAAAAAAAACTTAAGTAAAATATATCATGTAGTAAAATATTATTAAGACTTTTAGAGATGTATAAACTAGGCAAAGTGATTATTATTTTGAAAATAAAAATAGAAAATTTTCGGTTCAAACTGGACCAGAACCACTGGTTAACTGACGGTTTAGAGCCGATTTAGGTTCAGATTTTAACATTCACATAAATTTTAACCAGCCCTTCGGTTCAAAGTTTTGAACCGACGATTTCGGCCCGGTTCCAATTCATCTACAGTACTGTTCGATTCCAGTTCAAAATGAACCGGTGGGTATGCCTGTCATCATCCTATAAGTGGCTTCATATATAAAGTATTATTATTTTAGGTAAAAGATTAATAATAAAATAAGAAATTAAAAAAAAAAAAAAGGAGAGGACAATTTATTTAATGATGTGTACTCTAATTGAATACTGGCGGTGTGTGCTCAATTTTTACTGTCCTTATTGTCTGTTTTATTGTTTGTTACAAACTTGAAATTCACAGTACATCAAAGGAGCTTTGTACTCAGTATCAAAATGTATCATCACCGCTCATGTCACTCTGTCTCTCTTCTTAATGCATGACCACCTGCGCTGTCCTTCTATGCTTTGCAGCACACACGTATTCCATAAATTATGTCTATTTCTATCTAATTTTAATATAATTATTAAATAATATTTTTTTTAACTTTCAAATAACTATATTAATATTTTTTTTTATTGACAGAGACTTTAATAAATGAGCATAATATTGTAGTTACTTGACATGTAACTTTTATCTACACTCACCAAATCAGTAGGACCCTTCGTTTTCATAAAAAAATTAGTGAAACTTTTATGATTAAGAAAATTTGAAATTAATTAAAATGTTTTAAATTCACCAAAACTAGCACACATTTACTTTTTCTATTTTAAAATTTTATTAATTTTATCAGAAATATTTAATTTTATATTTAATCATTTATAAAAAAATACATATTCAAATATTAAATACCTGATAACTAAAATATTATATTCATGTCTTATCTCAATTGGAAACCAATAATTATTTTTTGGAAATTTGTATTCATTATATCATAAACTTATTTATAAAAACTCAAACTATATACTTGCGGATTGTGGCTCGGCAATGTAAACTAGGTATGTGAAATAGATTTTAAGTTCGAATCTCACTAAACACCTGCAAGAATGAGCGAAAGACTTTAATTGTAATTAAATTCCGAGTGCTTTAACTGTAATTAAATTCCGAGTTAAATTAGACAGTCCCTGATAATAGAGTCCGGATACTTCTTAGCTTAAACTTTAAAGCTTTCTGTATAATATATCTAAGGATACCTGTGCTTGCAAATCTAAATCCAACTCGATGAGATCAATACATTTTTACCGAAAACATGATAAATTTGATCCAATATAAAGTGATAAAATTTAAACAATTTCAGTTTCAGTTTAGTCGTTTATTTATTTATTTATTTATTTTAAGGTGAAAAACCAGAAACTTTCACGTAATATAATAAAAGCTTTATCAGCATCTACAAAACACCAAATAGAAGACGGAACCTTTTCTATTCAAATAAGTTCTTGCTCTTCTAAATAAAATTTTTAAACAATTTCAGTTTCGGTTTTGTTTTGAATTCATAATATTTACCCAAAAAAATCAATATTATGATATTATAAGAAATTATATTTAGCAAAATAATGGTTACAATAAATTATTTTTATTGTTGCATAATTAATGTAGTTCAATTTTTATTAGACATATAGAAGAGTTAAATATCTGCGAAGTTCTGATTAGTCTTCTTATTTGTCGTAGAAAATGCAGAGAGTAAGGAGTCTTGAATTCAAATTATCATCAATTTGATGAAAGTTATTCAAAAGGGAGGGCTACTACTCAACAGGTAAAATAACTATTTTACAATAAAAATTAAATTCCAAATCAAAATCTCACACTTTTTTTTTTTCATTTTCAACGTGAAATAACTATTTTATAATAAAAATTAAATTCGAAATCAAAATCTCACACTTTATTTTTCATTTTCGAACAACAAATCTCACTTTTTTTTTTTTTTTGAAAGGAGTCACAATCTCACTTGAAGAGAATATAAAAAAAAATCAAATATTTATAATAGATTAAATAACTTTGGAAAAGAAATTGCAGTAATATAGATAGATATTTGGTTTAGAAATAATACTAATTTGTACTATTCTATAATAGTAATAGAGTAGCATTTTTAAGATCATGTCAAAAATTAAGTTGCCTAAATATCCTTTAGTATTGGGGTTTAAAGAAATCAAATCCCATGTAATTCCGACTATCTTATATCAATTTCACCTATTTTATTTGTTGTTTGCCCAATAGATGTTCTCATTGAGGACCCATAGAAAATAATGAGATATTTATAGTAAATTCAAAAAACCTAAGCTCCTTAAATATCCATGAAATTTAGTTGTTATATAACCATTTATAGTTGTTTGGAGAATTAACATAAAACTTTTTGAAAAAATAACAAAAGGTATTGAAACCGATTGGATCAGTTGGTTCTAACTAATTATGAAAACTTTCAGTTCCAGTAGGTTCTTGGAACCGTCAGTTCACAATTTTAAAAAACTTAGAACCAGAATCGGACTGCAACTCCCTAGTTACGTTTCTGGTTTTGGCTTGTTACATTTCTGGTTTTGGTCGATTTTGGTTCCGCACAGTTCCAATTTCGATTCTAACCAGTTCGATTCCAAAAATCAAATTTTAGCCACCCATGGTCATAAACATATAGAGCTTGAAATTTGCTAACAAATATATTTGTTGGTGGCCCAACATTGAAACAGTGTAGCTTTGATAACATGTTATGCAATGGACGGAGCCTAACTCATGAAAAAGCAAGATTAGAAAAACATTATGTAAAGCATTTTTATTTTTATATATATATTTTTTAGAAGAGCTTCCCCTTCTAATCAATGTAGCTTCACCCCTGCTCAACCCGACTCATTTGCTACATCTGGTCATAGGATCAGTAAACTTAGGGAAAAGATATTTCATATAAGATTCTATGCTAGTAACCATTTTACGTAAAATAATATCAACAGCTAGTTGGATCGGTGAAAATAAATTACATCTTCATACGAACTTTATCTTTAAGATAAGTTCAAGATTTAGAATCGTCATTATTGGCCCAGGGCCATGCACACAAGATATATATAAACTTTATCTTTAAGATAAGTTCAAGATTTACGAATCGTCCATTATTGGCCCAGGGCCTATGCACACAAGATATATATATATTATATATATATATTATATATATATATATATATATATATATATATATATACAACAATATATACACATATAACAGTCAACACAAGGGGACATCCGATAAAAATTCAAATGGTATAAAATTAACATAATCCCTTATCTGCCGAAAATAAATCGTAATGAATTATGGAAAAGACATACATGTATTGCAATTTGCAAGTTCCATTACATCATACAAAACTAGTGGAGTCAAGAGCCTCACTAATCTTTCAAATACAGTCTCTCTACAACCACTTAAGGTCAGTAATGGAAATGCTCCATCAAAATTAGGACCGCAACCCAAAAAGAACACAAATTTTAGCCATGCTAGGTTTAATAGAAACCGTGATTACCCTTAATTGCACGCATAATTACGAATTAAACTTTCAATTTATATTATTATATTATTAATAATTAAGTAAACTTCATCTTTTTTTTTGCCCCCTTTTTTTTTATTAAAGTTTGTAAATATTATTCAAGAAAGGGGAGCCCTCTGAGGAGCACCCTTTCTTCTACTACTCAATGAGAGTACAAAACCTGGGAGGAAGCCATTTCCTTTCTTCTTTCTTTTCACAATGACCTCCGACTCTTGTGAAATTCCAGAATTGCCCATTTCATTAGAGCATGATGAGCTTTTGAATTGCATTTGATCATCTAGAATTGAACAACTGGGGGTAATATGAGTATCATCATCAATTATCTCAGAGCTGTCCATCCTTAATCCTTCTAATTGTGAAAATGCGAAATCGGATTCATCAATTCTGTAGAGAATGGCAGACAGATCCTCCCCTTGATCCACCAAATGATTAACCTGCACAATTGCATTTGCATTTCAAGGACTAATTTGGTATAAATAAATACCACGTAATACTTTAGAATTCCAAATGAAAGAAAATATTCATTTTACATTTATGAATCTAATTTTTTAAAATTCAACATAGCTGAACAAAATGATGGCATTTTGCAATTGTTCTATATTGAAATTAAGTTATATGAAATCAAGATAATATGGAAATATAACCTCCCCCTATATTGAAATTAAGTTATATGAATCAAGATAACTATGGAAATATAACTCCCCCCCCCCCCTCTCTCTCTCTCTCTCTCAATAATAATATATATATATAATATATATATAATATAAATATTCAAGAAAATTTAGACCTTTAACTTGTATTGGAGACAGCTACAATAAGCACAAAAACCCAGAAACTGAACAGAGAAAATGGATGCAAGTCTAAGCACGCAGAAAGGCAGATACGCAAAGAAAGAGAGAGAGAGAGAGAGAGAGAGAGATACACTCGTTAATGTCACATTCAAAAGGATATATTTGCAACAAAATGCAACTAAATAAAGAAATGACTGATAGAAAAGTTTTTCCTAATAATTGCAAGAGAAAAAAAGGACTAAAACCCATTAAAAGTTTTAAAACAAAAACTTAAAAAAAGAGAGTTGGAATAGACCTTGCATGAGAGAGAACAGAAATGAAATGGATCTTGAAGAATCCTGTCACAAGTGAAGCATACATTGGCAGAGCCCTTACAAGACCTTGACTGTGGCCTCTGATTCAAGAATATCACTTTAGCACTGTTTATAGTGTAGGGCTTCCCCAACCAAAAGAAACACAAAAAAAAAAAAAAAAAAAAAAAAAAAAAACAACTTCAGCACTGTTTATAGTGGTAGCGGCTGCCCCAACCAAAAGAGAAAACACAAAAAAAAAAAAAACAAAAAAAAAAAAAAAAAAAAAAAAAAAAAAAAAAAAAAAGTCATTAATTAACTTATATTTATAAAAAAAAAAAAAAAAAAAAAAAAAAAAACATCATTAATTAACTTAATTATGTCCTAAAATATCAGATTAGTTATTTCCAACAAAAATTATCAGATATAATTAGTACCTGAATATAAGAACAGTCAATAAGCTTCTCCAGATCCCCTAGTCTAACAACATCATGATAAACATATCTTCTCACCTGTGAAATTAGATCAGAACCCTAAATTATCCAATAATCACCAATCTTTAAGTCCAATTTTTTTTCTTAAAGATTAAATTCAAAATAACAAAATCATGGAAATGTGCATGTGAATTATGGGGTAGATGGCAGTAATTACTTCATGAAAGTGATGTGAAATTTTTATTTTAGCAGATGGAAAAATTTAGGTGAAGAAGTTAGGCAACCAGCCTCATGTGATAAGAGTAAAAAAATAAATGAACTGAGCAGAGAATAAATTATGCAGTTGAAATTAATTTTTTTTTATAAAATGAAAAAATATGGTCAAACTTTCGCTTTCTTGAAAGCAACAGGTGAGAAACCTTTGCAGGGAAAATGGATAGAAAAAAATCTTCCCCATATGGGAAACAAACCAAATCCAAAAGGTAGGAATCAGGGGAGACATGATAATCCGTTTATAGAATAATATGATATTTATATAAATTAAAATAAATCAGGTAGAATTTTTGATGAAAGATAGAAAAATAAAATTAAAAAAAAAAAGACACAGAGAGAATCTTGAATTTGATTATATGAAGAAAGAAGAATTTAACATGTCTTCCCATTGTGTACAATACATGATATGCAAAAAAGAAGCAACAAAAAGGAGTTATGATAAATTAGAAGAAAATAATTTCATAAAGTATGTAAAGAATTGCCAGTTTTTTTCCAAGAAACAAAATTTTATGTAAGAATTAAACTTAACAAAAATATTTAAGAATTCCCATTCAAAATTTTCAGCAGCAAAAAGGCATCAGAGATTCCTCTTCCTCTTCATAGAAAATTTCCTTAAACATTACTAGGTTTAAGATCGAATAGGAACATAAGCAAATCAAGAGTATTTAGGAGAGGAATTCTCAGGGACCTACAAGAATTAATGAAAAATAGGAAGAAAAACTATTAATTGCTAAGTAGATTGAAAAGCAGCAAACACTTTTGTGGAATGCTATAAAAAGTAAGTTTCAACCAAAATTAAGGAATTATAGAAAATTCCCTAATACCAAGAAAAGGAAAATAGAAAACTCCATAAACCCAGTTGACAAAACTAAAAGTTGAGCATTAATTTCAAGAATTTTCAAAAACCAAACAAAGAATTAAGAAAGAAAAAACAAAAGAAAAGAAAAGGGGTGAAAGAAAAACAAACTTTTACTATTGAAAACTGTACAAGAATCATACCTTGAACCTATTGGGTTTTGAAATTCAAAGAAATAACAAATACCCATTAAAGAATTAAGCAAAAGAAGCTGAAAAGAAGCATAAAAAAGAAGAAAGAATCTTGAAAAAGAATGAAAGAGAAGATCAAAACAGTTAAAAAACAGTATTCATGAATTTCCAAAGTACATGCATAAACAATTAGGAGAATAATATATTTACCTGAAGAAGAGGATGAGAGCGATGAGAAGAGAGGCAGTGAGGGCAAATACTAAGGCAACAGAGCAAGCAAAAGATGTTCTTTTCATTTTTCCTGCGATTTTCATGGGACACACAAGCTCCAAAAAACGTCTCAGCCATTAATCGATCTAGCCATGCAGGTTTAGTGCTATTATCACCACCATCGCCTCTACCATCTCCTCCGTTGGCGGTGGCGGTATTGGTGTAGTACATATTTTCTCTAACCATTTGAAATTGTCTGTCTCTTGTGTTTCTTGGAACTTGCAATTTTATATATAGAGATTCTTAGATGATGTGGTATGTCATATTATAGCTTCAAATGCTTAAGGAAACCCTACACAGCAGTACACAAAGTTTTGTTGATAATATAACAATATTTATAACTTTAGTCTATTTAAATTCAGGAGGTTACAGAATTGTTGTCGTTTTGATGGAGAGAGAAGTATGTGTGCTTTTGAGAGAAATGTGAAAACCCAGAAAAGTTAAAAAACTTGAAGGGAGGGAGAGAGAGATAGAGAGAATGTCTGCAATTTGTCTCTTAGGGATTATTAGTAAAGGTTTGGAGGATGTATACTTCATGAGCTATAGCTTATGAAGTCCTTAAAGGTTAAAATAAACTGTAAAGACATTTATTGTTATTATTTATATGAAGTTATTTGAAAACTATTTATTTTTATCAAAGAATTTGAAAAATAAAAGTTAATAATAAATTTAATTAGTGAAACCAAATCAATTATATTCAATTAATTTTTTTTTATAACCTGGAAATGCAATCTCTTTTGAATGTTAGAGCGTTTAAAATTTTAAAATTTTTTTCCGCTTAGTAAATTGCGTTTCAGGAGATCAAATTTACATTCTCATCCTTATATATGTTGACGTCATTACTTGCCTAAATACCTTGTTGGTAATGATAAACAAACTTTGGAAAAAATTGAAAACTGAACCAATCCAATTATTTTTTATTCTTGGTTCAGTTATTTGGTTTTTAATTTCAACTTCAGTTTTTAATTTTCAATTTTCTATAAATATTTATTATCTAAATAAAAATCGAATCGATATGTATAAAATCAAATTGACCGGTTTGATTCAATTTCCAACTTATTTTGATTAAAAAAAAAAAAAAAAAAAAATTTTCAATTTTCTGAAATATTTTATTAGCTTAAAGTTAAAAATCGAAGTCGATATGTATTAAAATCAAATTGACGTTTTGATTCAATTCCAACTTATTTGATTAAAAAAAATTAAAAAAAAAAAAAAAAAAGACTATTTTCGATTCTTAATTTTTAAATATCAGTTGGGTTGAGAAATGAACTGTTCGAAAATGTTAGAAAATGTATCGCCCATTTGTAGGCCCTACTTATTGGTATTAGATTTTTTTTTTAAGCGCACGGGTCTCTAATTCAAGCAAGAGTAAAATTTGCGGTCCACTTTCATTCATCCAAAAATTTTTAATCAATATTATAAAAATGAATTTAGTATAGTATAAAAATATCAGCTTATCATGTTAAATTATTGCTAAAAACATAAATATCATAACCCTTATCTCAAATGATAATAAGTATATAAACTATTTTACGAATTATTTTCTATTGTGCAAATTACTATTTTTAATATTGAAAAGAAAAGTTATAATCAGCAATATTCAATTTATATAGCTTTAAACAGATTTTTTTTTTATAAAAAATTGGAAAAATAAAATTTATATTATTATCAACAATATTTAAAATTTGATTTTACTTGTATTGATTAAATTCAAAAAGAAAATTAATTAGTTTTAAAAATAATCCTTTTTCCAAATTATTTTGTTTTGAAGTTTTTATTGTTCTTTTTATGATTTTTTTACTGGTGTTATTTCATTATTTGGACAGTAATGTAAAACAAGGTTGCGGATATTCTTTTCTTGTGTAAAGAAGAATTTTGAAGATTATCATGTATGGAAATTGCTAAAAAATTTATTTTGTTGGTTTGTTACGGATGGCCTTATACATGCGCTGACTGTATATAAGTCTTATACATGATAGACTAAATAATATTTTTTACTCATTTTATAGATTTTGAGTTTTTACGTGGATAACGATTTTTTATTGGACAAAAATATATTTAGTCTGATGTATGGAAGTGAAAAGAAAACTGCTCAATAATTATTATTATTATTATTATGTAGTAAAATAAGGAAAATGAAAATAGGAAAGAGAAAATGGGAAGAAAGGGAGATGTAAGGTGTATGATGGGGAATGGTGTAAATGGCGGGAATTCAATCCACCAATTTGTACCTAGGGGTGGCCACGGTTCTAGTTTGTACCTAGAACCGGCGGTTCCGGTTCCGGTTCAAAAAAACTGAAACCGGAACTGAACCGAAAAGTTTCGGTTCTGGTTTCGGTTTGGAATCGAATGGTTCCGGTTTCGATTTCGGTTCCGGTTTCGATTCCGGTATAGTGACAAAACCGACGGTTCCGATCGGTTTTCCGACGAATCGCATAATTTTAAAATTTAAAATTTAAATTTTGAAAACCGGTTTTCAAAATTTAATAAATTTGTGAAAGTTATTTGTAAAAAAAATACACCTAAAAAATTAAAAAAAATAGTTCAATTAAATTTATTTTTTTAAGACTTGAATATAATTATTTTTTTTAAAAAAAAAATTCTTCAACTGAATTCTTGAAAATATTAAAAAAAAAAAACAAAACTGACAGTTTCTAACGGCTAGAACTGTCGGTTCAAACAGGCCGGAGAACCGGCGGTTCCAATCCAGTTGCGGTTCCAATCCAGTTCTGACCGGTTTTCTGGAACCGCCGGTTTCGGTTCCAGAAATCTGGAACCGGAACCGAACCGGAAATCTCCGATTTCGATTCCAGTTCCAATTATAGTTCGGGACCGGTTTGAACCGACGGTTCCGGTTCCCGTAACCGTAATATGGCCATCCTTATTTGTACCTCTCTTTAACTTGAGCGCCCCGAGTAACATTTCCCATCACGAGCGCCCCATCATATTCCTTTTACCCAAATTGCCCCCTAATATCTCCATGGGATATGTGCATTACACTGCCAGAATTGCCCGCATTGCATTGCTGGATCTTCCATTTCCCTTTTCCTGAAATTTATTTTATGGCTAAATTCATAAATTCACCCTTTTACTTTTTATGTAAAATTTTACAGCACTCTCAATTTTCAATTTGATATAATAAACACTTCAATTTATAAAATTATAAATATTAAATACTTTAATTAATCTATTCAACACTTCAATTTATAAAATTAGATCGATTAAACACTTATTAGATAGTTAAAAAATATGAAAATTATTATTTTAAAAGTTGTATCAAATACGTATTAAATCAATAGCTTGTATATAAAAATCAAAAACCTTAAGAATTTGGTATTCCTAGCGTGATGAGATGTGAAATTATTATAAAAAGTAAAATTGAGAGTGCAATAAGGTCGATTTTAAAGTTTACGGTACCATAAAGTTCTTTTATTAAACTTTAGGGATTAAGTTATGTATTTTCAACCTTTATGTTATTGATATAACCTTATATTTATTTTAGCTTTTTTCTGTTTCTCATGAACTTTTAAAATTTTTAACCATTAAAAATTTCTGTAAATGAGAAAAATAAATCAGAATAATTTAGTATGAAACAACAATATTTTAGAATCTAAAATGATATTTTCATTTGTCATTAAAAAATAAATAATGCTAAATGAATTTGAAGCGGGAAACTAACCCAGTTTGACTTTCTTTTTTTTTTTTCGAAGTAACTTTCATTAACTCGCTCTATTCGGATGTGGGTATTTTGGTTTGACATTGCTTCACACCAAAAAAGAAGGGAGCTACGTATGAGTTAAACTTGTCGATGGAAGTCTTCTTTCTTGATGGTGAAGCTTTAGTGGCGGACGGATGAGTAACGCGTAAGAACCTGCACTTGGGAGGGGAACAACAGCTGGAAACGGCTGCTAATACCCTGTAAGCTGAGGAGCAAAAGGAGGAATTCGCCCGAGGAGGAGTGGAACCATGCAGTACCAGATACGAGATAGATCTTCCAAAGTGAATTAGATAAATTCTTAACTATATTTATATATGAAACTTAAAACAAAGAGAAATTTCAAAACTGTATTAATTCAATATCATAATTTTTAGGACATTTTAAAATTCTATTTATTTTATAAAGATTTGATTGGATTTTAAGTGTTTTTTTTTAAATTGATTTTATAATAATTAATTATAAATTTGGCATCGTTATCATTGTATCTGTGTTAACAAAGTTTTCAAAACTGTATTAGATGATATGTTATCTTTAATTATCATCATCGTATCTTATCAATTAAAAAAAAAAAGTTTCAAATACTCAAATTCTCTCTTATATGTAGATTGCAGTCCACTATGATTCTAATATTTTTGGGCTCTTTCCTCAAGAAAGAGTACTTACCGTGGTTCTATCTAATTGATGTTAGATCTCAAGTGTCTAATGTTATCTCATTGAGAAGGCATCGACAGTCATTGATTGAATTAACACCATTGTGCTTCATTATGGTGCTATCACATGATATTGGAGCATAGTAAATCTTCTGAGGTTTCAGTAGAGGATTCTCCTCCATATCAACAACAGAAAATTAGCGGGAAAATAAGCTAACAGATGTTAGTTAGCTGCTCATTTTTTGTTTGTTAGTACACATGGATTGCTGAGCTGGAATTCTGTTAGTTTACAGTGCTCTTTTATTCTTTGTGCACATATACTTGTAAAGCAAGATATTCATTAAGTTAATGAGAATTATTTTTCCAATTTTTTCTTTTCTTTCAAACTCAGAAAGTTCACATGCTATCAGAGCTTCCGCAACTGATATTTTATTTTCACTTTCCTTCACTTTCTTAGAAACAAAACACCTTATAACTCACGTTATACTTCCAATTAACATACCAAAATTGCTTCATCTTGTTCCTTGTCCAATTCCGATTACAGTGACATACATTAAATTAGATTTTTCTTATTTCATTCTGTGTTCAAGCAAATGATGGCCACACCTACGATTCATCCAACTCAAGATCCACTGAGTCCGTATTATCTTCATCCAAATGAGAATCCAGCTCTAGTTCTGGTTTCTCTAGTCTTTACTGATTCTAATTACCATTCCTGGTCTAGAGCGATGAAGATGGCTTTACCGTCCAAGAATAAGATAAAGTTCATTGATGGAACTTGAGAGCTCCTCTCATCACAGATCCTTTGTACTCTGCCTGGGAGCGCTGCAACACTATGGTATTATCATGGTTAACTCATTCTCTTTCTCCTTCCATAACTCAAAGTATTCTTTGGATCGATAAAGCAGAAGATGTGTGGAAGGATCTTAGAGAAAGAATTGCTCAAGAAGATGTGTTGAGAATTTCTGATTTGCAAGAAGAGATATATTCTCTTAAACAAGGTGAGAAATCTGTCTCGGATTATTTTACTGATCTGAAGATACTTTGGGATGAATTGGGGAACTTTAGACCTATTCCTGTTTGTACATGTCTCAGTCCTTGTAATTGTGGAGTTTTGGCCAAATACAGGCAATATCAAGAGCGTGATTATGTAGTTAGATTTCTGAAAGGACTTAAAGATTCGTTTGCAACAGTTAAGTTACAAATCATGCTTATTGATCCATTTCCAAACATTAATAGAGCTTTCTCTTTGGTTCTTCAACATGAGAGACGACCCAATTACTCAATTCCTATCTTGCCTAACCCTACATTCACAGAACCTAAAGCTTTTGCCTATAAAACACCGCCAGATAACAGATTCAAACCTACAACCTTTAACAAATTTAATTCTTCCAGACCATTTCAGAAACCACTTCTGAATAATGCGGATACTAGATTTTGCACTTTTTATGGCAAATCTATACACACAATTGAGACATGTTTCAAGAAGCATGGATTTCCACCTGGATTTCCAACTTTCAAAGGGAAATCTCACATGGTCAGCAATGTTATTGCTAGTACAGATGCACAAACAGAATCTGCTGATTGCAAAGTCAGTTTTGCTTCACCTGGTAACTCAGCCAACACCAGTATTCCTCTTATTGAGGATCAGTATTGCACTTTCCTTAATCTCCTGCAGTCTAATCATTTTGACAACAGGCCGGACAATGCTTTGCAGCGACATCCCACAGATTCAGTTGATCTCACCAAATATGTCATTAATAAGCATTCATCTGCAAATTTGATTTCTGCCTTCACTCCTACAACAGGTATTCATTTTGCCTTAACATGCTCTCTTATTAAGGACAAATGGATTGTTGATACTGGGGCTACGGATCATATTGCCTGTAACCTTAGCATGTCTTCTACATGTTATTTCATTAAACAAATTCCTATTACTTTACCCAATGGAAACAAGGTAAATGCTTATATAGCAGGTACTGTTAACCTCACAGATAATCTGATTTTACATAATGTTCTTTACTCACCTCAATTCTCTTCCAATTTGCTTTCTGTTAGCAAATTAACTTCTATGACATTTTGTTATTTTACCTTTCTTTCTTCTATTTGCTTTATCCAGAATCTGAGCAATTGGAGAGTGATTGGTATAGCTAACGCTTGTGAAGGATTATATATTCTGGATCCCGCATCTTCCATTCATTCATTGAAGATTGTTACATCAAAAGCCATGACATCACCTTCATCTAAATCTTTTGATCTCTGGCATTATAGATTTGGTCACCTTTCTAATTCTAGATTCTCTTCTTTACAACATTATGATTCCAATATATATATATATGTCACTCTTCAAAGCAAAAATCATTACCTTTTGTATCAAGTACTTCAGTTTCTAATAAATGTTTTGATCTCATTCATGTAGACATATGGGGTCCTTATTCAGTTACTCCAATCAATAATCATAGTTACTTTCTTACCATAGTTGATGACTTTTCTAGATTTGCATGGATTTATATTTTATCTTTTATCTTTCAAGTCTAGTTGGGTATATCTCCTCAGGTAAGGATTGGTGTTTAGGTAACCGCTGGTTGGTGTTTAGGATTTGACCACTGGTTAGCATTTGGATTTGACTACTTATTGGTGTTTAGGGTTTGACCACTGGTTGGTGTTTGGATTTGACATTGACCACTGGTTAGTGTTTAGGGATTTCTTGGTCCATGACATGTGATGCTTGAATGTCGTGCCAAAATGGTTTCATGATTTTTGGTGCATATAATCCTAGAGATCGATTCTAGGGCCATTACATGCTTTACGTGGATTCAATTTAAGGATCCCATCCATTAGAGTTGGAATATACCTCATCAATTGGCCATGTCATATCAAATGGAACGATTGGTATGCCAAATCCGTTACCCTACTGAAAGGATCAGATGTACGCAGGATTGGGTGAGCATCTTTCTCGACTAGACACAACTCTAAGGAAGAGTGTCCCTAGGTGAGAATAGCAACTCAGTTTTCTTAATTCTAATGATGAAAAGGATCACAAATGATGCATTTGAATATATGCAAAAGGCAATTACTTGCTTAATCCTAAACCGGAGATTCGAAGCCTACTCTGTAGTCCTCTTACTATATTTTTTAGTTTGTAAAAAATGTTGAAGTCCCCAATGGAGTCACCAGCTGTGAGGCCCCTCTTGAGCGCCATAGGAAAGATCCAAAGGATGGAGTCTAGTAACATGGGCCCATTGGTCGATTTCTCACAGAATGACGAGAACCCCTTAAGGTTCTTTTTGTTTATTATGGCTTGGTTTAGCACTTAAGTGGTTGGATTGGCTCTTTGGAACGCTTTAACAATGTGTGGCGTGTTTTAGAGTCAACACCTTAATTTGTTTCTGTTTTCAGGAAAATATAAGGTAAAAACCCCATGATTGACTCCTTCTTAATTTGCCACAATGGATAAAATGCCTAGCCTCGAATCATTGGGTTTGGGGACTAGCGGCTTCTTTCGTATGGATCAATGATTTGGAATCTAAACAAGTAATCAAAATATCAGTTTGCGAGAATGACAGTGTTATAAATTTATGAACATACTTATAATGCATAACAAGTATGCAAAGCATTAAATGCATTATATTGAAAATGATGTAATTCGGAGGGGAACCCGACTCTAGCCTTTTTTATCGAGGATTCTAGGTCGTGCGACACATCCCCTAAATCCCGATCCGTCTATTCGGTCGGGGGCCTGCTACCTAGGCTGAAATCCTATATATACATTCGTACCTCATTTGTATGAGGATCATGGTGCACGAAGTTCTACCATTGATTAGGATGGTAGTGTGTCATTCTTAGAATAGGCTTATAAGGTGTTGGATGGACCAAGCTTTGGGTGCTGGATGGATCGGCTTTGGTTAAAAACTGGTTTTATAGTGTGTGGCGGACAGACCGGGCTTGATAGTTTATAGTTTATAAGATGCCGAATGGGTCGGGCTTAATTAACAAAGTTGAGTTTGAGTGATTATACCTTATGTCGAGGGGTTTGAAGGTCGGGTGGTGTGAGTGTACGGTTGCATAGCTCCACAGTGTAAAATGGCCAACGAGTTCGAGTCTTTCTCCAATAAAGCAAAGGTAGGGCGCGAGGACTCGATTTTAGTCTCATATTATATGTATATTAAGTATCTTTGGACCAAAGAGGATCAAAGTGTGATTGAAAGACGAAAGGGTCGACTTTGAGAACCAAGTCGGATTTTCACTCAATTAAGGAAAAAGAGTAAAATCGGAATATATTGCCTTATAAACATTCACATAAAGGAGAATGAGAGTCGTTGAAGCTTGAGAAGCACTCGATCAAGCAACAAGAGGTGCATGCAAATGGGGGGAGTGTTGAATTTATAGGCTGGCCAGTACCGATGAGCTCTTTGTCGGTACCGATAACCTGAGCACCAGTACCAGTGGAGGCTATTTATGGTGTCTTGTCGGTATCGGATGGAGGTGGCTGGTACCGACACTTGGCTGGTCAGTACCAGCTGAGCCAAATGACCTGGCTAACCTTTTAGCCTGTTTTCTGGGTTTTCGGGCTTTCGTGAGTACATTCGCCATCTGATCAAGCTAATTTGCAAGTTGTTGGAACTGTGACAAAATTTCCTAGGGCCTGGTGCTGAAATCATGGTCAATAGAGACAAATCTGAAGGACGGGTCAATTCGGATAGGCTCATTGGCCGATTTCTCATGGACTAGACGAGAACTCCTTACGGTACCTCTTATTTTGATTCTTAGAACGCTTATGGATTTGGCTCTTTGGAGTGCTTTAGGTGTGTTTTTATTTTTGTTTTTGTAGAAAATATAAGGTAAAAATCCTGTGGCTGACTCCAATTAATTACCACAATGGATAAAATGCAATAGCATCGAGTCATTGGGTTTGGAGACTAGGTTTCGGCTCTTTTCGTTAAGTCAATAGTTTAGAATTAATCAATTAATCAAAATTATTAGTTTGCATGAGTGCCAGATTATTGATGCATGATCTTACTTAGAATGCATGAAAATTATAGACAAAGCATTAAAAGCATAATATTAAGTAAAGGTATAATTTGGAGGGGACCACTCTAGCCTCATTTATCGAAGATTCCAGGTCATCCGACAATGTCCCCTAGAACTAGACTGGTCAGAGTGGTCAGGGGCCCGCTACCTAGGCTGAAATCCTAGATGTGCCTTTATACCTCGTTTGAATGAGGATCAGGGTGCATGAAGTTTTACCATCAATATAGTTTGTAATAATTACTTATTAATTAATTATAGCATTAAACCAAAGAGCACCAAAGTGTGATTGAAAGCTAAAAGGATTTGCTTTTGAGAACCAAATCGGAGTTTGATTCGATTAAGGAAATCAGACGAAAATCAGATTTTATGGCCTTAGAAACGTGCACAAGAGGGAGATTGTGAGTCGTTAATGCTTGAGAAGCACTTGATCAAGCAATAAGAGGTGCTAAGTGGGGGGGGGGGGGGAAGCACTTGATTCAACAAAAGAGGCTGAGTGGGGGGGGGTGCCTAAGGTTTGTCAAAGGTCAATTTTATCTTGAGATTTTTGATATTATGCAAACAAATTTTAAATTTAATATATTTTGCTAATATTATTTATTTATTTATGTTTAAATATGGAAAATAATAAACAAGGCAAATTCCTACAAATCCAAGATTAATTGAAGATCATGAAGACCATTAAAAATTTTAGTGGTTAGCATTTTAGGATTTGTTGTAGATAGAGAGAATATTCATTTATAAGCACAAAAATATTTTTTCTCTCTTTCTCAAAAATAATTTTGGAGAAGTTTCCTTGAAAGTCAAAAATCTCGTTCTTAAATTCGCTTACCTAAATGAAAGAGATTTTGTCTTAATCATTTTTCGTAAAAAATTTTTGAAAAAGATTTTCTCATTTTCGGAAACTATCTTTATAAAATCTCGCTTTTATTCGCTTACCTAAATGGAAGAGATTTTGTCTCAATTATTTTTGATAACAAATATTTTGAAAAAGATTTTTATATTCGGAAACTATTTTTAAGGAAAGTCCAAAATCTTGCTTTTATTTGCTTACCTTAAAAAAAAAAAAGATTTTGACTCAAAACATTTTTGCAACAAGATCTCCGTATCTTCTAGTTTTGGGAAGTCAAAATTCTTATTTAAAAACTAAAGATTTTACTTTGTAAAACGAGACTTTCATCTCTCTCTATAAAAGGCGTCTTTCCCTCGTAAAGACGTGGGTTTTTGTTTTAAGAGTATAAGTCCATTGATCAAATATCTTAATCTCTCAAAACTTGCTCTTAACCCTGTTATTTCTTTTCTTCTTATTGCTTCACGAATTATTTTTAAGAGAAAAGAAAAATTTTATAACAACTTCTTTTGAAAAACACTTCTGTTCTATAAAACAGTTTTCTAAACTTGATTTCTGTTTTTTCTATGCTTACATTTGCATTTCTCTCTGTCTATATAGATTCTGTAATCTGTTGTAGATAGGTTTTTATTTGAAAAACTTTTGTGTAATAGTTTAAGTAAAAAGCTATTGTGAAATAGGTTATCAAGCGACCTTCTCCTTGTGTGGGATTCTAAAGTCTTGATTTGAGTTTCTGTTCTCTGCAAAAACAGAAAGGGTTGAGGTTAACTAGAACCTTTAGAAAAAACTAGAACCTTTAGAAAATCTAGTGGGACAAAGGGTAGATCTAGGTGTTGATCTATTGCCATGTACTGTTGGTTTGTCTCTTACCCTTAAGAAGAGATAACACAGTGGATGATCTCAAGATGAGTCTTAGAGTGTGGATGTAGGCGAGTTAATGCCAAACCACTATAAATCGCTATGTTGATCTTTTTACTCTCTGAAGTTCTACTTGATACAATTTTACTAACACTTCTGTTAATCTTTTTAATCTTTTAGAAATGCTAAGTTGTTAATAGTTTTGTTGTTCTAAACTCGAATAAGCTTTATCTTTATCGAACATTAGAACTCTGGATTTCTGGATTGTGAAAATACCATGTTCTAATCTGTTCTTCTAGATTCAGTATATTTCACAATTTGGGTTTCTAATCAGTTTTCTAAGTTTACTTACAGCTTTGTGTAGCAGTTTAGAAATTCAATAATTGTCTCTCACATACTCTTTAATATTTGTCTAAACTTTATGAGGTAGCTCAAAAACGTAATAACTTTCCTTCATAAAGTCGTTTTGAAATTGATTAAGATATTGTGAAGCAATTCTAATCAATAGATGCTCTTTATAAAGTCTCTATTTTCTGCATAGAGCTTTGTGAGGAAGTTCTAATCTTAATAACTTACTCTCACAAATGCACTCTATTTCCGCTGCAATAGAATTCTGATTTTGTTTTTTGATAGTTAAATTTTAATTTTTAGAAAACCCAATTCACCCCCTCTTGGGTTGTGCCATACCCATACATATACGAGACCTACAATCTGGTATCAGAGCTTTGGCTCTTGACTTATCGAAGCTTAATAGCTTGAGAGAAATATCCCATGGCAGCCCTACTTCCTCTTATATCTTTAGAAGGTCAATCTGTTTCTAGAGCTTCTTTGTTCAATGGTTCTAATTACTCTTACGGGAAAACCAGAATGGAAAATTTCATAAAATCAGTTTACATAAACTGCTTGAGGAACGTCATTACTGGTCCTCGTATTCCTATGAAAACTGTAGAAAATGAGAGAGTTAGAAAAACAAAAGAAGAATATATTGATGCTGATTGGAATAATATTTCTATAAATGCAAAAGCTATTGATATTCTTCACTGTGCAATAGATCCAACAGGAGACAAGAAAGTGTCTAGATGTAAGTCTGCAACGAAAGTCTGAGAAAAACTTAGAGTTACCTATAAGGGTACTAATCGAGTGAAGGAATCCAGAATTAATATCCTTTGGAGAGAATATGAAATGTTTAGTATGAAAGAAGGAGAGACTATTGTTGAATTCTAGATTTACTAATATAGTTAATCCTTTGAGAACTCTCGAAAAGGAAATTTCTCGAAAAGGAAATTTCAGGAAGATGAGCTTGTTAAGAAAATCCTTTAGAATTCTACCTAAAAAAATGGACTCTAAATAGGAACTGTTATGAATTACAAAGGGGACTCCCGTTACTGCTGATTATCTGATAGGAGCTCTTTGTTTAGAAGAGATGGAAAATTCTTCTTTGACTGTAGAAGAAAGAAAAACAGAGAGGCTGGCTTGAAAGTATTTCTAGTGAAGAAAGTTCATTCTGATCTTGATAGGATGGTGACTTGTTGCTAAAGATTCAAAAAGTTCTATAAAATCAAAAAGTTCTATAAAAAGAGTGGTAGGCCACAGAAAAAATTTATTAAAAAGAACTTTTCACCTAAAAATAGCAACTTGCCAAAGAAAGAACCTTCCGAAGTGGTTTGTCATGAGTGCAACAAGCCCGGCCACATCAAGCCTAACTGTCCTAAACTTAAAAAGAAGTCAAAAAAAAGAAAAGCTGAAGCAGGCATTCGTAGCTGCTTGGAGTGATTCAGATGTTTCTAATTCTAAAAGCCAAAGTGACCAAGAAGAAATGCCAAATATTTGTCTAATGGCCACTATCAATTCTGACTCCAAGGAAATCGGCACTTTGACATCAACCTACAAAACTGAAAGTAATGAAACAGATGCAACGGGCCAAAAGCGTGAAGAAAGCAGTGTAAGTATTTTTGAACCTGAATCTAAAAATGATCTTTTAGGTACTTATAATAACCTTTGCAATGAATTTGAAAAGCTTGTTAAAAAGCATAAATTTCTAAAGAAGGATTTCATAAAGTTAAAAACTGAATGTAATCATTTGAAAGAAGCTTTTTATTAAGAAGTTATATGCAAAGATCTTATCATAGAGATCAAAGATCTTAAAGATTGTAATGATAAATTTTCTAAAAATCTTAAATACTTTGAAGAAAAATGTAAGAATCTGAATTCTGAAAATAATCCTTAAAAACTGAGATTATAATTCTGAAGTCAATTTCAGAGTTATTTTCTAAAGAAAAAACAAGTTTTAGCTATGATAGCATTTCAAAACAGAATCATGTTTCTACTAAGAAAAATGTTGTTTCTGATGTTGTGACTTTAGAACATAAAAAATCTGACAGTCTCAATAGAAAGAAAAATCATAGTAAGCTGAATACATCTGTTACCACTAACCCTCCAGGACCCAATATGAGTTGGGTACCTAAATTTGCGTGATCTTTTCACGTGTACCTAAATTTGTGACAGCCTTGCTCTAGGCATATGACTAGTGATAGAAAGAAATTCACCAGATTAGAAAAGAAAAAGGGAGGTACAGTGAGCTTTGGAGACAAAGCAAAAGCTAAAATCTTTGGCATTGGTGTGGTAGGTTCTAATCCTTCAATAGAAGATGTATGCTTAGTAGAATTGGTGTGGTAGGTTCTAATCCTTCAATAGAAGATGTATGCTTAGTAGAAGGATTACATTATAACTTGTTAAGTGTGAGTCATATTTGTGATAAAAATAAAAGAGTGATCTTTGAACCCTCTGATTATGAAGTTCAAAACATGCATGATAACAAAACTTTATTTGTTGGAAAAAGGTTTGGGAACAATAACTAGTAGACCTTTCTGATATGCATAACCTAGATATATGCTTAGTTTCTGTTGACAATTCTAGTTGGTTATGGCATAGAAGACTTGGACATGTAAGCATGTGTCCCTTATTTTCTAAATTGTCTAAAAAAGATTTGGTTCGTTTGCCAAAGCTTAATTTTGAAAAAGATCACATTTGTGATGCTTGTCAATTAGGCAAACAAACTAGAACATCTTTCAAATATAAGGGCATGGTTTCTACTTCTAGACCTTTAGAATTGCTAGACCTTGATTTATTTAGACCTGTTACTCCTTTTAGTCTTAGAGGAAAGTTCTATGCATTTGTTATTGTAGATGATTACTCTAGATTCACCTAGACACTCTTCTTTAGAAATAAGGATGAGTCATATGACATGTTTGTTTGTAGATGATTACTCTAGATTCACCTAGACACTCTTCTTTAGAAATAAGGATGAGTCATATGACATGTTTGTTCATCTTTGTAAGAGAATACAAAATGAGAAAGGATTCAACATCTCTGCGATTAGAAGTGATCATGGAGGAGAATTTGAAAGTTATAAATTTGATACTTTTTGCAAAGAATCAGGAATCTTCCATAACTTCTCAGTACCTCGAACACCCCAGCAAAATGGAGTAGTAGAACGCAAGAATAGAACACTTCAAGAAATGGCTAGAACCATGCCGAGTCATTCTAAATTACCAAAGTATTTCTGGGAAGAAGCCGTTAACACTGCATGTTATATTCTAAATAGAGTTTTGGTAAGATCTAAACTTAAAAAGACTTCATATGAGCTATACAAAGGTAGAAAGCCAAATATTGGTTGCTTTCACATTTTTGGATGTAAATGTTTTATTCTAGACAATAAGAAAAATCACCTTGCTAAATTTGATGCTAAATCTTATGAAGAAATTTTTCTAGAAATTTTTCTAGGATATTCTAGTAATAGTGAAGCATATAGGGTGTTTAATAAGAAAACTCTAATTGTAGAAGAATCTGTTCATGTTGTGTTTAATGAATCTGACTCTACTTCTAGAATTTTAGAAAATGATGATATTGTAGATTTTAATCAAGAAAAGCAGAATAAACAATCAGAACAATTAGAACAGCCAGAAAATGAGCAAAACATTGATAATCAGGCTGAATTAGAAGATGAACATGAAGATCAGAACGCAACTGAAAGTCAAATGCAAGAAACAGAAAATGAAAATTCTCAATTACCAAAAGAATGGCAATTCCACAGGTATCATCCTTAAGAGGACATCATGGATAATCGTTCAGAAAGGATGATGACTAGAGCTAAATTTAAGAGATATTTTAGTAATGTTGCTTTCGTTTCTCTATTAGAACCTAAAAACTTAGAAGATGCTCAAAATGATGAAAGTTGGATTCTTGCATTGAAAGTTGGATTCTTGCTATGCAAGAAAGAACTAAATCAATTTGAGATTAAACCAAGTTTTTGAAAACTTGTTTCTTAGACCTAAAAACCATTCTGTATTGGAACAAAATGGGTTTTAAAAATAGCTTGATGAACAAGGTAATTGTTGTGAGAAACAAAGGCATGGTCAGTGCTCAAGGGTACAACCAAGGAGGAAGGTATCAATTTTGCCAAGAGGAAGGTATCAATTTTGATGAGACTTTTGCTCCGATTGCTAGACTTGACACCATTAGAATGCTTTGTGCATTTGCATGCTTTAAAAATTTCATGTTGTATCAAATGGATGTGAAAAGTGCTTTTCTTAAGGGTTTTCTAAATAAAGAAGTGCATGCAGAACAAGCACCCTGCTTTGAAGTCTATGATAAACCAAATCATGTTTACAAACTTACTAAAGCTCTTTATGGTTCGAAACAAGCTCCTAGACCTTGGTATGAAAGATCAAGTAAGTTTTTATTACAAAATGATTTTTCTAGGGGAAAGGTTGATACTACACTATTTATTAGAAATGAAGCACATGATATTCTAGTTGTGCAAATCTATGTTGATGACATAATCTTTGGTTCTACTAATGACCTTCTTTTTAAGGAATTTTCTAAGATTATGCAGATTATGCAGGATGAGTTTGCAATGAGAATGATGGGAGAATTAAATTTCTTTCTTGGACTTCAAATCAAATAATATGATAATGGAATTTTCATAAACTAAGGAAAGTATACTAGAGAATTGTTGAAACGGTTCGAAATGGAGAATCCTATGTAGTACACCAATGAGTCCATCCTCAAAACTAGAAAAAGATGAAAAAGGTAAGGATATGGATATTAAATTGTTTAGAAGTATGATTGGTTCTTTACTATATCTAACTACAAGCAGGCCTGACATTCATTTTAGTGTTTATTTATGTGCTAGATTTCAATTATGTCCCAAAGAATCTCATTTAATTACTGTAAAAAGAATTCTACAATATCTTTGTGGAACTTCTAATTTGGGTCTGTGGTATTCTAAAGGTGATACATTTGATCTTGTTGGGTATAGTGATTCTGATTTTGCAGGAAGCAGGTATAGTGATTCTGATTTTGCAGGAAGCAGAATAGATAGAAAAAGCACGTCTGGGACTTGTCAATTTCTGGGTAGCGCCCTTGTATCGTGGTTTAGCAAGAAACAGACATCTGTTGCTCTTTCTACTGCAGAAGCGGAATATGTTGTTGCTGGAAGTTGTGTTGCACAAGTTCTATGGATCAAACAACACTTGGCAGACTATAGACTGAAATTAGAAACAGTACCAATCAAGGGTGACAACATAAGCGCCATCAATTTATCTAAGAATCCAATTCAGCATTCTAGAACCAAGCATATAGAACTCAGACATCACTTCATACGTCATCACTTCATACGTGATCAATGTTAAAAAGGTGATATAGATGATTGAGTTCATTCTTAAACAGAAAAGCAATTGGGTAGATTATCTTTACGAAACCTTTTAAAGTGAAAGTCAATCTCTGCTTAATTAGAAGAGAAACTCGGTATCTTAGTTCTAAACTTTAACTTTTAGAACTCTGTAAGTAATGTTCTAAAATGCCTTTCTATATTTCTGGACTTGCTCCACTGGTGTTATGTTATTAATAATTCTATTGCCGTGTGATTCTGAAAAATGTTTTTGTCTAAAAGAGATTTGCATAATGCTCTGATGTGATTCTAATGTCATATCAATTCTAGTTTTAGACAAAATAAAAAACAATCAAAATTTCCTTTTATTTTATTTTGTTGTGTTTATTTATTGTGTTTTTGGTGTCTTTATTTTATCTTGTTTTGCGCGGTATTTTCTTTGTTGAATATTTGGAGTTGGTTTCACTTCCTTAAAAGCTGTTTTATTCATTTAAAATTTTCTTCTTTACAATTATGAGTAACTTCTCTTTTACGAGTGTTCTTACTTTCGTTTGCCTAAACTTTTAATATCTCTCTAAAGAACTAAATCACCTTTTCTTTCTCTATTAAAACTTATTTTATCTTCCTTCTTTTCCCCCCTCACATCCGACAACCCTAAAACGGTCATTAGCCCTACTGACTTCAAAAGCCCTACGAGAACCAATGGCTCACATCCCAAAGTCTTACTTACTTGCAATAACATGCCTCCTCTGATTCTTTGAAGAACAAGGAACTATCGTGCTCTCTTGCAAGAAGGTTATCAATAAGAAAGTGTATGAATACAGAGAAGAGATCAGGACAATATATGAAAAGATACCATTGATGCAGAATCCGAATTCAAGAAAAGAAGTTTGAATCCAATCGAAAAAATGTAAACAGAAAAATATCAAAAAAGGGGGAAGAAAAATTTGAGGAACAGGTCCTCTGGTTGCTATGCATGAAAAGGTAAGCTATTTTATCTCCAGCATCATCTTATGGCGTTATAATGTATAATGATTGAAGATTCTTTGGAAAAGAAGAATTGAACCTTATTAGGGAACTAATTTTAGTTTGTGTCAAGGGATGAAAGGAGTAGTTTTCTTTATTAAATAGACGCATAGTCGCATATGAGAATAATTTGGTAAAGGAATTCTTAGTGCTCATACACTCAAAGCCACTGGTTTCAGAGACACTGTCTGTGAAAATCGAGGGTGAACCAAAAGTGCTAATCTTACACTAATTTTTAGAGTAAAATTTTCAAATATACCAAAACACTGGGTCTAATGGTAACCAAAGATTAAGGATATTTGTAGGATACAATGGGTATACAAAAGGAAGAGTCTGTCAAAGAAAAATTGTTAGGAAAAAAGTTATTCCTGCAAGAAAAAGACAAGAATGTGATTGGAAGTGCTCTAATTTGAATGACATATGAAAGTGGTTGAGTAGAGTAAGTTTCATTGTGCCTTTCAATTTTATCCAAAAAAATTAGACTCGCTCACTTATGTAAATCAATTGAACTGTGCATAGATGTGCGCATATTAAATTTGAAAAAAGAAACCCTTTAATCTGATGGCCATAGTATAATTTTTTGACAAATACATGCAGAACAACCCTAAGAAATTTTACCCTATGTTTATGGTGACTACCCCTATTTTTGAGTTTGTTTATGAAAGTGGTTTTGGATAATAGTAAAGGAGTCACAGTGTTTCAAAGTTAAGGATAGTGGATCTTTGAAACTAAAAAGATGAAGAAGAAGAAAAAGAAGAAGAAGAAAGAAGAAGAAGAAGAACGAAAGCTTGAGAAAAGAAGATGAAGAAAAAGAATTGGAAAAAGGAAAAAGGAAATTGGAGGAACGTTGAGAAAGAAGAAAGAAAGAAAATAAGAAAAGAAGAAGAAAAGAGGGAAGAAATAAGAAAGAGAAGGAGGAAGCAGCTGAGTGGTTAGATAGAAATCAGAACAAGGGATTTAGAAGGAAGAAACAGAGACAAGTATGAGGCAGGTAGAACTGAACAGAAAAAGAAATCTGTTTAGATTCTGGAAAGAGTACTGTAAAAGAAAGAGTCAGTTTTAGAAGTTTTTGAGGAAGCAGTGATGCTGATACAGAAAAGCGTATAAAATATTAAAGTAACGCAGAACAAGAGACTGAGGGTTTGAGGCTAAAAAGAAATCAAAGAGTTTCTAACAGCAACAAAGGAAGTAGGAGGAAGGCTATGCTGGGACAAACTGGCAAAAAGAACTCATTGAAGAACCCATAAATAAAGGAGATTGATGAGGCTATCAATAGCAGTAAGGCTGTGATTGTAACACCACCAATCCCTCATTGAGTTTGTTAGAAAGCGATGAAAGATGCCAATGCGAGAAGGCTAGCTACTCTAAAGGTAAAAAGCACACCCTACAACTCCTACCTCAGAAAAAGCCTAAGAAAGTGAAAAGCACATTTGCGGGAAAACCATAGAAGTTATGGAAGGAAGCCTCCTGCTACCAATCCTCTTCTAACATACTTGGGAAGTCCTGTGAAACCTTCTCCTGCACAGAAACTCAGAAGTTTCTAAGAGACCTTAGAACTGGATTCCAAAACCCCTTCTAACTATCGTTTGTGAACTATTTTCTGTTCTTTGTTTTAGTTTTTATTTGTCTTTGTAGTTTGTGTATTTGAATTTTGTTTTAATTTTTTTTATTATTTTATTTGTTTGTTGGCTCTATTTTTTTTTTATTAACATTTCTTTATGAATGATAATAAGGGGGAGAAACACATGAATACTTTTGGTGATTAGGTACCTGAAAGGAGTATGTTAACTTTTTTAGTACTAATCTTTATATGCTTATCATGTCTAATCCATTTCATTTTGTTTCCAATATAAATAGAAAATAGCAATACTGGGCTATTCTACTTATATGAATGATCTGATAGTTTAGACTTTAGAATCTTTCCAGTTTTTTAAATTCTAAATATATGTTCTAATATCAGTTTCTAAAACTATTTTCTGATTCTAATCCCCATAGATATTTTACTGCCAGCTTATTCAGGGGGAGCTTTATATAAGTTCTCATTTTGGCTTCATGATAAAATATATTATGTTTTAGGAACTTATAATTTATTGGCATGCCATAAAATTTAGGGGGAGCATATGATTTTATTGTTTGATAAATTTTGATCTTTGTCATAATCAAAAGGGGGGGGGGGAATTTGTTGCTCAATGGTCAATTTTATCTTGAGATTTTGATCATTAAGCAAAACAAATAAATTAAATTAATTGTACTAATATTATTTTATGCAGATTTATTTATGTTAATATGAATTATATAAAAAAACGGCAAATTCCTACAAATCCAAGATTAATTGAAGATCATGAAGACCATTACTCTCACAAAATCGCCATTCCATTTTCGCTAACAACAGAAATTCTGATTTTGTTTTTGATAAGGTTTAGAGACTTTAAGAAAACCAAATTCACCCCCTTTTTAAGGTTGTTCATACATAATACAGGGACCACAGCTAAATTTATCATAAAAAGAGGCTACCTGGCCAAGGTACATTGCGGGCTTGCCACAGAGTTACATGAGCCCTCGCCATGTGTACTATGGGTTCGGGAGCCCACAGTAGGCGCTAACCCACCACCCACCGACCACACTTGCGGGCGCCAGGCTACCAGATGGCCTGCTTTTGCCTAATTTTGGTGCATTGTTTGTTTCGTGGTCGATTTGAGTCCAAACGATGTTCGTCGAGCTTATTATCTTGAGGATGCCCGAGTGAAGATATAGATTGGACAAATTTCCTAATACCGATGCTGAGATTAGAGTCAACAAAGAGATGTCATGTAACACTACATTGTTGAAAGAAAAACTAATGCAGATTCCATCAAAACCACAGCTGGACCATTCAGAATTGAAGAATGATGAAGGGCATTCGAAAATTGAAGAAAATCAAAAAGTGCCACTTTGTAGCCAAATATTCAAGAATGTCTTTCATTTCTTTTGACGATTTTTTTCTTTCGATTCCTTTCTTTTTTCCATCAAAGGTAATGGGTGTTTGAACAAGAATTTTTTATTTGATTTACATTTAAGATTTCACCCTCACTTTATCAAAAGACACTAGAAATATTTGACAAATTAAAAGCTTTTCATTACCAAAAGTTTATGTTTACAAGCTCTTTACATAATTGAAAGGCCCTACTAGGCTTTTTAACATTTTTTAAAACTCAAAACTACTAACTAAGAGTTCTTTAGATATGTGGTCCTAAGCATGCCTCTTAATGTGAAATTTTCGATTTTCCACAAGGCGATGCCATGGTGTTGTGCATAAGGTGAAATAAGCCTCGATGCCTTGGGAAGGAGAGTTCACAACTTCAATTTGGGCTTGCTTTTTGATTTTGGAAGAAAAGTTGTGAGCCTCTTCTTCGGATCATTTTGTAATTGGTCTAGTGGCAGACAAGAGGAAGCTTCCCTTTCTGGAGCTTGAGTTTTCAGCTCTAGACGGAGCAATCAAACATTTGCGTGAGCTCTTTTTGCTGTTGTTTGAGTCAATCACCTTCCTTAGCGTCTTTCCCCCTTTGATGTTTTCGACCGCCGAACAAGACTGAGACATGACAGAAATACCCCTATATTGAGAAAAAAGAAACAGGTATAGTAATGCATGTGGATAATGAAAATATACACAGACAAACAAAGGGAATGGGAAGGCTTAGAAAATACATATTCTCCACCCTTATATTTTCACACACACGATTCATTGAATCAAAGTTGACTAAATTTCAATAGAGACAGATTTGGGTAGGCCCATAAACCCATCAATGGGCATTTGGACCAATGGCCTCTCATATTATTGAGTAATGTACAATACAACACATCATCATAAATATTATGGTAAACCTAGGGATATATACTAGGGGTCATTACATGGGTTTTGGGGTTGGATTTATAAGTTCTTGGGTTCCGTAAGGCGAGAATTGAATTGTATCCTCCTCATTTTGCTTTTGGTCTAGCTAATGGTGATAAACAGGCATTGTCCACCTCCTTTAAAATATACTAAAAGTTACCGGAGGCTTACAGTGGTGTATATAAATGAAGGTTTAAATAGTCGAGTAGAGTGGGAGGACCCATCCCCAATACCATATTTTAGTTGATGGTAAGAGAAGTGAGATTGAGGAAGAGAATAATGATGACTGATATATAGTCTATAGAATTTTAAACTCAATTGTGTCAAGTCAATAATATACTAAGAAAGTGAATAAGACAAACATAAGAGTTAACTTCTTTAAGATACCAGAAAAATCAGAAAAACTAAGAGATTGTGGATTGTATTACCTAGTGTGAGTTGCCCGACTAAAAGTGCATCATTCGGATGTCGAACTGGCCTTTTTGATTGTATTTTTAATTTATAAAAAAATAGTTTTTTAATTTATTAAACTCGTTCAACCTTCAAAAAGAGATCTTGTTTTTTGCAAAAGTGGTTTTGGTAATTGTGGACTTTTCCTTTTAGAAAACGGACCTTACATTGGTAAGAGTGTTTTTAGGAAGTCGCCCTCTTTTAGGTAAAAACATTCAAATTGATTACTTCTTTGGACGAAATTGACTCAGGTTTAACTAGAGTCTAGAGAGCGTCAGAGTAAGAAAGTTTGGGTGTATGACCTCGGGAAAGGTTAGCACTCGAAATCGGCCTGAGTCTTTGGACCTGCCTCCATTGTTTGTCCAATCATTTCATTCGGAAGTAAAATAAAATTGACTTTAAATTGGTATGCCTCTAAAAAATATTTTAATTGTATTTTTTTTATAGAACAGATGACATTCACAATTCATTATAAAATCATCAGTCAATTAAGCATAAACATTACAAAAATCTCGACATAGAAAGAGGGAGAGAAGAAATACAAACCATATTACGCTAGGAACATCTCTAACCATACATCTGCCAAATAATTACCCACCCTAATAATAATATACATTTGTAGCAATTATAGAGTTTTATAAGAATTGCTTACAAGCCCATAATAATAGGATATTGAAATACACCATGCATAATAATAAAGATTATAACAATCAATAATAAATTAATGAATACAGAAATAAACAGTAATCAAATCACAGAAGCAATGAAGTAAAAGATGAAAGACAATAGGGAAGTCATAAATATAAATAACGCCATAGATGGATTAAACATAACATAGACAATAAAGCAAAAATGGAGTTAATGAAAAATAGAATATTAATAAAGCATAACGTAAATGAAAGGTAAAGTGCATATGTAAATGTAAAATAAATTGCAGAAACATGAATTGCCATAAAAATAAATGACTGAATAGTAAAGTGCATTAAATTAAAGGAATTACATGAAAATGGAATTCAAGCCTTTTGATGTTTCATCCTTGAAAATGAGGTGAACAACAGAATAGTGGACTAATCACAACCCAAATCCTCTTTAATTATTGATTAATAGTCCTTTGGTTCCAGAACATCATTTAAGCCTTAAGCTTGGTTTAAACCCAAAAGACCAATGAATTGAGTTATAAGCATTAAAAACATGAAAAATGGTTTTATGGATAGAAATTCCATGTTGCCACAACGTAATGGCATGCGCCATTACTCTTGTGAGCATGCCTGGTTTCACGACCATAACCTAGAAACTGTTTGGCTATAGAGAAATAGGTGAGTTCGTTTCTTCTTAAGTGGCCCACGCCAACTTTAGAATAAGGTTGAGACCATTAGAAGTGGTGCATGCCACTTTGTAAATAAGGGAGTCCATTAGAAGTGTCATATCACTAAAAAACCAGGTGAGCCATTTCTCAGCAGCCAAACAACCTTTCGACGATCCTCAGGTTTCCCTTACATCTAGAAATATCACTTTTAATGCAAGAAGAAGTTGATTGAACACCTTAGAACACAAAACTTGATCCGAACTTTTGAGTTTTGATTAATGAATAATATTTTGTGTGTTGATGAATTGGATTTCGTGATTTGGTGATTAATTTTTTATTATTAATGACACTTAAGTGTTTTTATAGCGAAAAAACTAGATTTCAATTAAAAAAAAAACTAAAGTGAGAGTTTATAGAAAATGTTTTTCTCCAAATCACCAAAATCCAAAAAAATCCCCCAAATCCTTTGTGTAGTGGGGTAATAGGTAAAAGTGTGATAGTTTAACCCTAATTTTTAGGGCTTCAGAGTGGAAAAAAACCAACTAAATGGGACCTAAAAATTTAATGGGCCAAATTGTTACTGAAATATTAGACTGGGTGCATGAAAATTGTGACCAAATGCAGCTAGGACGGCATAGTGGGCGCAGATGTTGACGCTTCCTAGACCTTGTTTCGGTGCGAAACCTTCTAGAAATCGAAAAACATAAAAAAGGACCTAATAACTCCTCACTTTAACCTCAGATTATCGGATCAAGAATCAATTCTACCGGTGGTCCAAAAACTGAATTTTGTTAAAAAAGGTTATCATCACTAAGCTTATTTCTGGGGCAAAATCGATGCTTCTACTCCTACTTTTATGCATGTGTCGCAAAATGTTCTTTAGCAATGAGACTGGGCCATGACCCAACATTCTGACAATACTTGCGTTGAACTTTGTGTTATCACCATTCTTGTGCTTGGATTGAAAACCTGGCGAATGAGAAAGTATAAAACATAGTGTTCCATTGAGTGATTAATTAGAATCCAACATAGATATTATCTTAATTCAAAGTTTTCTCCTGAATTGAAGCTGACGAAGAAATATTATCAAAGCTCTGTAATTATTCGATTAATAATGTTGCCCTAACATATCTCAATATGAGGCCTTTAAGTTTTATGGTAAAACTACGGTAGCAAATTTCAAAATTTCTGTATTGGTGCATAGTTATTTTCCCACTATTAGTTTTAGAATAGATAAAATATAAACTCAATTTGATTTAAACTAAACCAAGTGCATTAATACCTGTAAAAATAGGTTTATCAAAAGTAGAGGTTTTTACTTTTTTTCAATATTATCAAAAGTAGTTATATATATCAAAAATAGCATATTATTTTTATTAATATCGTATTTTTTCTGTCAATAGATATAAAAGTAACTATTTAATTGTATGAATTTTAAATATTTTTTCAAATACAACTATAATTGTTTTTTCAAAAATAAACATTATCTAATATATCAAATTTATTTATCCAAAATAATTATAAAATTTTATAAATAAATATAATTTTATTTATCTTATTATTAAAATTTTTAAAGGAATGGTATTTTGCGATTAAAATTGTATTATATACATGATATCTCATTATCTTCTATACTAACATTTTAAATTAAGAAAAACTAAATATAAAACTCAATATTTCCAACTTAAAATTTATCTCCTTTTATAATATTTTTATAAACAACGTGTCCAAAAAATTATGTAAATGGAACCATATTAATTGTAATTTTATTGTATTATTTGAGTCATAATAATTAGATTTATTATGAAAAATAAATTTATATAAAGTTAAAACAAGATATGATTTTAAATAATTTATTTTTTTTCGTATACAAAGATAAGCAAACTATAATAAGGTTTATTGTTCATAACATCTCTTTAAAAATGTGGGTTTAAATTTTGAATTATATGATAATTTGTATAAATATTTAATAATTAAATTTTAGAATGGTTACAAACACAAAAATTATATTAAGTCTAATTAAACATTGGTATGCAATAATATGTTCTTCACAGAAGCATGCAAAGTTAAGTATGTATAATTATTCTATTATTCTGTTTTTAATTTAATATTATGAAATAAAACTATACATAAAATACTCTTTTTATATTTTTATACAAAAAGTTAAATAACATTGAATTAAACCATATAAAACAAGCAATTTACACAATATCTTATAATATTTTATTATGTACTAAAATGTCACTTACTTACTCTTGCATGATAATGGTAGAAAAAAAATTTTTAATTTTCTTGTTTTGAAAATATATATACTTTTTAATGTCAATCGTTATGGAATAGAAGAGAAATAAGGAAAAAAAATATACTTAAGAAATATAATAATAAACAAAGTAACGGGTTTTATCTACCTACTATAAAGGTTTCTATAGACAAGTGGTCAATTGTAGAGCAATCTGTATAATACAGAAATTGTTGCAATCTGTAACATTAGTAAAACCAGTTTTATAATGAAATTTTGCATGATTCTTACTGCAATCTCCTCTCCTTCTTTTTTTTTTTTTTTTTCAAGTTTTTATAAGCCTTGCTAGAAACTAAATTCATTGACATTATGTTTTGTTTCAGTCTAAAAAATAATTTCAAAAAAGCTCTACATAAAAGGTCTTAATATTCCTATCCCTGACTGATTTTTGCAATCTCAAATCTTACTCAAATTACCCTAGATTGATTAGCTGGAAGTAAATCTTTTGTTAAATGTTTCGGATACTTCACATGCTATTTTCGATGTCTAAGACGTAGGGCAATATCAGGTTCACCTGTATTTGAGATCCAGGTGATAACTTTTTGCATTTTTTCATTGTCCAAGCCCCTTATTTTTTCCATTCTTAAGGTTCAGTTATTAGTTTCCATTAAGGATTGCAGTAAGGATTTGAAATTGAAATTTTCAACAAGCAAATTTTTCCCCCTTAAATTTGACACATATTGTTTTTCTGATTTAATCAAACTCCATCAAGATGGAGGACACAAAAAAAGTGGAGAAACAAAGTTTGGAGAGGGGCGCGTGGAGGTCACAGATGTTCGTAAAGATCGAAAACTTAAAGTTCTGCCAAAAGGTTCAAAATTATCAAGGAGAAAAATTTCAGTATGAGAGAAAGGTCATTGCTCTGATACCATGATGAAGAGAAGAATCAAAATACACAGATAAAGAACTGAAATATGAAAGAATAGAAAAAAATGCTAAATGAAAACTTTGCTTTTGTATAGTTCTCAGAATTCTTTTTATAAATAACAAGATGAATCTTGTGCATTATCAATTTACATAATGATAAAAGATATTTGCTGCATAAAACTAGTCCTAATAATAGTTGTAGCACAATCTCATAACATTTGCAGTATTCTTTGCCATTAATAATGACCAACAACAAAATCTTATAATGCATAAAACTTCCCGTCATTTTAATATTTGACCCTTTTGAATTTGTCATTTTCCAACAAAAATAATCATTTTTCACTCTCGATTTCCTAAAAGAACACTTTATTAATTTTACTAATTTTACTTAAAAATGGGAAAATGAATAATTTTATACCATAACTTCTAGGAAATAAAAAAAAAAAAAAAAAGCAATTCTATATCTACCCGTCAGTAAAGATGAAAAATCTAAACTATTTATGTTTTAAACTTTTTTTTTTTAAAATTTCAAATCAATAAAATTTGTCTAAACACTTCTAAATCCAATAAAGGAATCACTACATCTTCCAATTTTAATTTTTAAACCTAATCCTCATTTTATCAGGAAAATTACCCTATTTTTCTCCAGAAAATTTTTTTAGAGTGTTTCCAAATTTTATTTAGAGCCTTTTGACTTTTTGGTAATTTTTCTTTTATTTTAGAGATTTTAAAGAATTCAACTAATTTGTTTATTTTCATACCGTATTAAATTAACTCCCTACGTAAATAGATACATTTATTGTTTTCTCTTTTTTTAATCATATTTTAAGGATTTTTAAATTAATCCATTTACTGTAATTATTAAAGTTTCTCTATACAAAGTTAATCGCTTTTTTTTATTATCTCCTTTTTATCTATATCATAAATTTTATTTAATATCCTCATTCCAAAAGAATACCCATCTTTCTTTTTAGTCTATCAAAATATTGTCCATTTTCTTTTTTTGCATTATAAATTATCCTTAAAATTTTCCTAATCATACCCTTATTAAATTTTAATCTTAATTTTCAATAACCCTCAATTAATTCTTACAATATTATTCAAATATAGATAATTTGATCATGTGTTATTTTAAGAGTGAACATAATAGAAAGATTATAATGAATAAAATGTCTTTTAATCATAAAAATTACTATTTCTTTATCTGTGTGGAAAATAGAAAGTGGACTGTCTTTTTGGGGAACGGATGAATATTTTCCCTTTAATAACTTTTTTTAAAATTTTTTTTTTTTGGGGGTTTTATTTTTAATTAAATTTTTTATTTGATTAGCTTTTACGATATTGAAGACCATAAATCTGTGGTTTGCCCCCACTTTGATGGATATCTTGCTTTTTAAACAAGATGTTATTGAAAGGTAAAGTATACAGACGCAAGTAAAAGAAATACTTTTCTGGCGGTTGTTGTGAAATTTGCCGTGTCTGGAAAGATAGGCAAAGCGCCCTTTGGACTGTAATTACATTCTTTGGA
>NW_023591102.1:710178-758795 GCF_014843425.1 Jatropha curcas
GGTCGATAACCCATATCTCCATCTGTCGAATCATGGGGCAAAGTCGCAACATCCCCAAAGCCTGGGTCCTTTTGAACAAGAAACCAGCTAATAAGCAGGAAAAGCCAAGGCCCCCCGCCAATAAGCAGAAAACAAAAGCCGCATCCTCAGCCTCATCCGGTCTGGGTCATTTGGTCGAGTCTCTGAAAATTCATAAATCAGTGGTAGCAGAATTGCCTTTTGGTCATCCACAACCATGGCCGCTGAACTGAAATAGGCTTTCAAACGACCGAACATACCCAATTTTGACCTCATGCTTGACTAAAGGGGCATTGGGATCACACCCTATAATAGCGCAGATTTCCTCAAAAGAGGGCACATCTCCTCCATCATGGCCCCGAACCGAATAACGTGGGCCTCCGGGTCCCAAAGTCTGATGCAGGCCCGTAGAAAATCCCAGTCAATTACCACTCCCCTAAGGGTAACGATAGGAGAAAGGCCGTACCTCCCTAAGTTGATCTTTTCGACTTTGGAGAGACTTTTAGTCTAGCTGTGCATGCTGTGGTTATAAAAAGGGTGAATGCTGTGGTTATAAAAGGGATTCATTTTTTTAAAAAAAAAAAGATCAGAAATTGAAAAAAAAAATTGAGAAAAAAAATCCCGGTTTTTTACAAATCAAAGTGGATAATCATGCATACATATAAAATTTTTAGTACTAACCAAGTGTAGGTACAGTCAAGGTATAGTACAGAAGTACAGGCAAGGAAAATAGCCAAAAGGCGGGTCTTCTGGACACGTCCGATTTTCGCCTTCAAACAGTCTGGTCGGACTGGAGGCCATTCGAAAAGTTCACCGAAAGTATGCCAATATGGTACTTGAAACGTCCGGAAAATTATGAGGATCGCGGAACTGGTCCCGGAATGCTCAAAAAGCCTATTTTCCCGGACTGCAAACAGTCCGGTAGGACCGGAGGCCATTTTGGAAATTTACCGGAAGTATGCCAATATGGCACTTAAAACGTCTGGGACATCGCGAGGGACCCGGAGGTACTCCCGGAATAATTTTTGGAGGCACGGAACTTCCGAAAAAGCCTCCAGAACGAAAAACTAGCGAGTGGACAGGGTTTCGGTGGTTCTGACCGCCGTCAACGGCGGTTCTGACCGCCCTCGCCAGCGATTCTGACAGCCCTCCGCCAGCGGTTGTGACCGCCCTCGCCGGCGGTTCTGACCGCCCTCTACCGGCGGTTGTGATCGCCCTCCAGGGTGGTCAGAACTGCCCTCCGGCATGTTTTTTTCCTATAAATACAGCCCCGATTCATCATTTTTACTGACTCGTCTGTGTTGACGGACGCTCTCTTCTCCCCTACGCTCCTTGCGGTTCTGTTTACTGCTTTTCTGCATTTTCATTTAGCTTTTATTGCTTTCTATTTGGCCTCTTAAATTAAATTAAATTAATTAATATTCCCCAAACGAGGAGCTTAATCCGGAATTTTTCAAGCGGAAGCTAAGAAGCGGTCGCCGATTAACTCAGGTAAATAAATGAAACTCTGCTTATTTAATTTTAGCACTTCAAGCATGTTTCTCTTCTACTCCTGATTCTACAACTGCAGAAATGCATTCACGTCATCATTAGGCAAGTAAATTGCCTCAATTAAATTAGATTAAGCTTAAATACCCGGTTAATTAATAATCATGGTATTAAAGCCTAAAGGCCTAAAATCTGGACAATATTGGCTAAAGTATCTAAGTCAATTAATGACTATGGGTATAATCGCCTTTATTTCGAACAGTCCGGTAAGTCCAATTAATCAATTAATTGTGGCTAAATTAGCCTTTAATTTGACGACGTTTATTTTTTTTTTTGGCATAAATTGCCTATATTGCAATTCAATGATCACTTTTTGGCAAACAAATTCCTATAAATAAGTTAACCATTTTTAGCGACAAATTGCTTTTAAATCGAAGCTATTGGCAAAATTGCATTGAATTAATTTCAATCTTTTGGCTAAAAAGCCTTAAATCAATCAATTTTGGCCGACAATCGCCCAATCAACACTTTTTGGCAAACAAATTTGCCTAAATCAACCATTTTTGGCTAAAAGGCTTCAAATAATCACTTTGGCAAACCAATGCCTAAATCACATTCAACGTTTCGGCAAACAAATTGCCTAAATCAATCTTTTTGGCTAAAAGCCTTAAATCAACACTTTGGCAACAAACGCCTAATCAAATCAATCAATTCTTTGGCAAAAATGCCTAAACAAAATGCACGAAAGCATACACACACTCATGCATTAAGCAATGCCCATTTCAAAGCCCTCATTTAAAAAAGGTCTTATCGGAAACTACGTCGACTTGGATCTTCCATTTAAACAGAAGTTACGTTAGGCACGTTTGGGGATTTAATTCCAGAGGCGGCTAGTCGAAATCACTTAAACATTTCATTGGTCCAATTTACATCATTTACCTTGCAAAGGCATTTCATTCACATTAGGTTTAGTTAATCAGCATGACATAGTCTCATCCATCCTCGGGTTCGCAAACTATGCCTTAAACATTGGGATAATTAATCTTAGTAATTAGGTTGATTAAAATTTGGAGTCAACCTAGGAGTTTTTTCCTATTTTATCCTAAAAATAATTAAACAATAGTGGCGACTCCACACATTCCACGTAGCATTTCACATTCACGTGCATTTCTGCCCTTAGTCATATTCATTATATGCCTATTTTTGGGGAAGGGGTTCACAGGTTATAGCTGCTTCCATATTATTCTATTACGTTAACTTTAAGAATGATGACATGAGAGGTAATGCGGTATGTGAATTCCTTGTCGAATGGTGAATTTTTTAGCTAATTTTTATGTGATGAATAATAGAATTCTGGAATCGTCTAAAACAGTTATCGAATTGTTTAGCTTTCTAAATTATAATATGAATAGAGAATGTAAGATTGCAAGTTATTGGTGATTATTGTGATGGGCTGTATGGATTGAATGAATATATGGAGAGTATTTGACATTATCTTAACAAGTAGAAGTCCTATTTTTAGGGGAGCCTCTGTCGAAATTTCGATAGAATCTAGGCTAGTTATGTTTAATAGATAAATTAATAGGTTTGTTTAGAATGCTTCTTTAATTTGATATATTTACAATAAATCTCTTTATTTACTTCAGTTCTTTCCTTTTTCATTTATAATTTATTAGATTGTCTGAGTTTGTCCATCACTCTTGCAAATCAAAAATCTGAGAGCTTCCTCTCTTCTTCATCACTATGAATACTAAGAAACAACGCACTACCATCTGCATCATGCATAGTTACATTACCACATAATGCTATAATTACCTATTTATTTAATTAGTAATTATTTATTTTTATAGCATAAAGTAATTATTTATTTTTATAGCATAAATATTCATTACTTTATACTTAAATATATATATGTGTATATTTATGTGTTTGCATAACAATAATTGTTTATTTAATGTGCTTGCATTTAAATGCCATGTTTGATTAGATGTGTTGTGATGATGATGTGCCGTGTGTGTGGAATTGGGATAAAGTGGGTCACCATTGGGTTAGTGAGTGCATTCTTCAATATCGTCGGTTATGTATAGGGAGATCGGCGTCCCCGTGTGCATCTGATGATATAAATTATATGGAAAACCATAAGGTGGCCTCCTGTTGGTATGGAAAGAAAAGAGAGTACAAAAAAATGAGAGGGTTGGTCAAGTGAGGATTAGACCGTCGGCCATATATGGTGGATCGGCTCCCTGGTGCACACGTCATGAGAGGATGGGCCATGTGTGAGGACGGCTCATTAGGGGTTTCGGTGACGCCACTAACCAATTTTAACCAATTTCACTTGTTTGATTATTTGAAGGTGTTAATTACTTTGAGTGCTTGGATCGTTGTGCCATATGCGTTGACTGGGTTGTATGTTCAATTTTAGTATTTTAGGAACATATGCTTGACTGGTTGTATGTTCATTTTAGTATTTTAGGAAGCATTTCGTGTGAATGCTTGTGTTATGCGATATTTATTATTCATTATAAAGCTCTGTTTTCTTCACCGCAAAGCTAGAAAAGTAATTTCCTAATTCCGGTAATTATTTAAATTGTGAGCGTTATGTATAAGAACTTATTTATTACTGTTTGATATTGAACTCCGCAGTTGTAGGATCATGATAATTCCAATTACATACGAGTGTAATCATGTTAACGGATAACTATAGGCTGATGATTTAGAGAATTATAGGTGCATATACGGACTGTTAACCTATATCATAGATAATGTGTAATGTAATTGGGCCCAAGTTATGAAATATTTGAAATGCTGGATTTGGGCCAAGATACAGTATAATCATAAGATTTGTTATATAAAATAGTATGGGCTTATTGTTCCTGTAGTCTAATGTGATATGATTGAATTTAGTGATTCAGGGTTACTATGGGCCTTGAGAGCTTTATGCTAACCTAGGCCCTAGTACCGGTCCAGCCCACGATTTTCGGTCGTGACACTTTCTGACTCGCCTTTGGCTTCATCGTCCTCTATTACCACATGGTCTTTGCCCTTATCTGACCACAGAAGCTTCTCTAGGCTGGCAACCACTATCTTCTCAACCAATTTTTTCGATCTATGATACGGGGACACTGGTTTCACCCATGTTATCAACAGAAGTAGAAACTAGAAAATCGACTTGAATTGGTGGGTTCTCAAGCTTAATACGAGAGCCCAAAGAATTAGTGGATACTGAATCAGGAAGGTCAAAAGGGATTGAAGGTTCTTCAACTCAAATCAAACGGCTATCCATCCTTAACCAGTTGATCACTTGCAGAGCTTTCTCTCTTCGCAGTGCTATCTTGACTGTACAAAACAAAGGTTAGAAAATACGACATGATGCATGTATGCATGAATGCATGAATATGGCATGGCGTAAAAAAATGCAATCATTCAATCACAATATCGTGAAATGCAACTAATATTATATTTCATCATAGCTTGTTCACGATCGTACGAGACAAAGATTAGAGAAGGGCTCTCGAGAATTGACAAGATCAAAACGTGCCCTATTTTGTAGCCAAATATCTTTCGCTCATTTTTTGTGTCCCTTTCTTTTTGCCTTAAGCGTAGATACTTGAGTAGGGTTCTTTTATTTACGTACATTTGAGGATTTTTTTTTTAACACTAAAAATATTTGGCTCAAAATATGCTAACTTTCATTACCTCAGAAGTTGACTTTTTACAATGATAGTTCTTTCGGCCCTAACTAGGTATTTACAATGTTGAAACTCAAAAGAAACGTAAGAGTTTTGATATGGCTTGGCATCCTCTAAAGTAAAGTGCCCAATTTCTACAAGGCAGTTAGCGATATTGAGCATGAGCATGAAATGCGCCTCCACACCTTGGAAGAGGGTCATGGCCTCGAGTTGGGCTTGCTTAATTTCATGCAAGAGTTGGTGAGCCTCTTTTAATTGGTCTTCTTTAATCGATGTCGGAATCGGAGGAGCTTCCCTCTTAAGCACTTGACCTTCGGCCTTGTAGTCAACATTTGAAAGAGCTCGTTTGTCTCGTTTTGCTTCTAGCACTTCTCTCAAGTCCTTCGCTCTTTGACGCTTCGAATGACGAGATGGAGCCATGATAGAATATTCCTATATGGCTACAATATTACAAGTTAAGTGATGCATGAGAGAAACACAACACAACATAGCATAAATATACAAACAAAGGGGAACGAGAGTTCGAGAATGCATGATCTCCACCCTTATATCTCCCACACACGATTCATGGTCGAAGTCTTTCTAAAACCCTAGGACAAATTGGTTGGGCCCATAAATCATCATGGGGTTTTGGACCGATGCCTCTCACATTCATTAGATGAATGACACAACATTAATTATTAAGGTAACGCTAAAGGAAGAAACTAGGGTCATGTACATGAGCTTTGGTCAAGTGTATACAAGTCTTGGGTTCCATAAGCTAGGCATGGCTACCGTTAGAACTGAACCGTAATGTAGACGAACCGGAATTGAACTGGAACCAGCGATTCAAAATTTTGAACTGGAACTGGCGGTTCAAGGGCCGGTTAAGATCCATGTGAATGTTAAAAAATGAACCTCAACCAGCCCGAAACTGGCGGTTTCGGTCCGGTTCGAACCAGATGCACAAAAAAAATTATTTATAACTTAAAAATTTTTTATAAAAAATTATATAACTTGATTTGATTGTAGTTTATTTGATTTATGAGAAGAGAAGTACACAATGGTATATAATTTATAAAAAGTGGAGGAAAAAAAGTACACACGATTTGACTTAATTTGTACAAAAAATGGTACATGAATAGTTGATTTGTCAAAAAAAAAAAATACTTTCATGTTTACAAAAAAAAAAAATGGTACAAACAGCTAGTTGATACTTGATAGGTGACTTTTAATTTTTTTTATTTTTGGTAAATAAATTTTATTCATTTTTATTCAATTATTTATGTATTTATTGTAATTTACTAAATTATCCAAAAATGTAGTTGTTATTTTTCTGTTATAAGGGACAATTTGAAAAACTAATAAATGAAAAATATGTATAAATAAAATGTAGTTGTTATTTTTCTGTTATAAGGAGAACAATTTGAAAAAACTTCAATAAATGAAAAAATATGTATAAATATGATGAGTTGATGATTTTTTTTTTCACCCAACCAAATTATATCCTAAACTCACATCTTATTTTCAATTCAAAATTCTCTCAAATTTCCATAGTTCATTATTTTTTCTATTGCCTTTTATTTTTCTTAATATTGGAGCTTTATTTTTCTTAATATTGGAATTATCTATTGTTTATTTTTTATTTTCATACATCCAATTCTAAATTCCTTCTAATCTCAATTTTTCCATTCATATATTTACTTCATTTGATTTTTTTTAATAATTTTCTTAGTATTTGAAACTAATAATTTCTAACTCATTCCATTAATTTCATATTCCATTTATTCATTTTTTTCTATAATTCCATTTAAAAACATGGCACACAAGTCACAAACCTTCAAGAGAAAGCGAGTTGCTCAAAGCGTAATTCAAACGATCCATTGATTGATTTTTCACCACAATTTAATGATGAAGTTCAATATCAAACTCTAGTTGAGAAACGTTATATTCATCATCATTCACCACAAGAAGCAACATCTCCTAATATTTCAATAGGTAAACCACCAAAATCAGATATTTTCAAGAAGCACTTTGCAAAAATTGTTCAAGATAACGGAGCAAAAATTGTTCAAGATAACGGAGAAATCAATGTGGTTCGATATAATTATTGCAAAAAAAGAATATGCATTCAAGCTTGGAGGAGGCTATGGCACTCTCAATAGGCATTTAAAATCACATCATCCAAGTGAGATAGAAATGGATGTAACTCAAACTCAAGTATCGTCATCTAGGTATGGTGATCCTAACACTCCTCTATTTAAATATAATGATGAAACTAATAAAATTGAAATGACTAAAATTATTGTTATAAAACAATTATCTTTTTCATTTGGTGAAAAAATTAGATTTAATAACTATTGTAAAAAAACATTAAATCCTTTAGCCAAAAAGATACCTAGAAATACAATTAAAAGGACTATCTTATCTATTTATTTAAAAGAAAAAGAAATTTTAAAATATTTTACAAATTTTGATGGTAAAATTGCTATTTGTTATGATATTTGGTGTGATGCATGGCAAACACATTCTTATATGGGTGTTACTTCTCATTGGATTGATAATGAATGGAAATTCAAAAAAGAATTATTGCACTTAGAGTTTTTAATGACTCTCACATCGTCATAATATTTTTACCATGTTAAATATTAATTTAGAAGAATATGGTTTGACTAAAAAAATTTTTACAATTGGTTTTGATAATGCTAGTGCAAATACGGCATCAATAAATGAATTAAAAACTTTTTGTCAACTCAAATTTTGTGGACAATTTTTTCACGCTAGATGTGCATGTTATATTTTAAAATTTATGTGTTCAAGATGCATTAACAACTGTGTTCAAGATGCATTAACAACATAAATGTATTTTTACGTCAAATAAAAATTCTTTAAATTATTTATGGACACATGGATATGTTAGAAAAGAATTTAAAAATTTTTATCACTCTATGTGAAAAAAAATAAAAAATTTACAAGAGATATTCTGTCATGACCCATCTCCGCGGGCCGGACCGACACTCGGACCTGGGTGGGCTTAAGACCTGGGTGGGCTTAAGGCCCCCAAAGCCCATAGTACACCTATATTAGTTAAACTCATATTCTATTCATAAATGTGGCTTCAGGCTCAATAATTTATTTCACCAATATATCAAAAATACAATCCATAATATTAATATATCTGCTCTTATTATTCAATTACAACCCATTTGGAATACAATTGCAGAACTCTATAATTTATAGTCTTTTACATTCACATCGTTATTACAATCATTAACAGTCTTCGATAAATATTATCTCAACTCAGTTGAATTCCATAGGACTTTTCTTTCTTCCTATTACCTGAAAAAAAAATAGTAGGCAGGGGTGAGCGCCAAACTCAATGTGAGCGCCAAACTCAATGAGTAGGGTTAGATAATCCTCTCACCTCACACAATCACACATGTGATAACATAAATCATTTTAGTCCTCCGACTAGTTATATGATCATGTAGTTCACACATAAATGACAATACAACAACAACCACAAATATTATCATCTTCATATAATCACATCATGTGGAAATTAGTCAATGGCGTCACCGAAACCCCAACGAGCTATCCTCTTACATGGCTCGTCCTCTCATACATGTGCACCAGGGAGCCGATCCCCCATACCTAACCAACCGATCTAATCTTCACTTGACTAGCCCTCTCATTGTTTTTATATTCTCTCTTTTCTTTTCCATACCATCAGGAGGCCACCCTGTGGTTTCCATTAAAATCCATATTATCAGATGCACACGGGGCGCTGATCTCCCATACGGCCAATGGTCTCGTAGACCACCCTCACAAACCCATGGTGACCCACTTCATCCCAATTCCACACAAACAAGGCACAACAATATCATCATCCCAATTCCACACAAACAAGGCACAACAATATCACAACATAGGTAATAGCAAATTTTAATCGCATCAATAGTGCAGCACAATATAGCAATTTAACAAATGTATGATAACATTTAGCCAGGAATGCATGAATGCAAAGATGCAGGCGGATGATGCGAGTTATCTAACACTACTCACAGTTCTTTATTGTCCATTAAAGGACTATCTTTATTACTGCCCGCTCTCAGCTTTTATTTTGACATTCCGGAACTTAACAAGCATTTAGAACGGAAATTCTAAGTAAAAATTCTAATTCAAGAAATTAAATCCTTATTCACTAAATAATTAAAGTCTGTATTTAATTTATTAAACTATATAATTTCAATACTCTTGTTTATTTGTTTATTTTGTTTATATCTTTCATATAAGTATTGATAGTAATTTAATGTTCCATAATAATGATGATATTAATAATATTAGCAACATTAGTCAATGGTATTAATTATACTAATAATTTTAAGGGTTATTTCCATTCAATATTTTAACTAGTAAAGTTCTTTAATAATTCTCTTTTTTCGAAAATTCCTACAGTGTTCATCTCTACATATCGGACTGTCCTAATAATCACACATTACAATAAATGACTTATACCACCAATGCATTTTAATCGTTATTTTCCTTATTGTCTATCAACTATATTGAAGTCTGGTTCTTATACGATGCTCACATATAACTCAATTATCTGTATTTCAATTTATAAAACTCCAATTTTTTTTACTAATTCGATTAATCTTATATTTCATTAATTAATTAATTCGAGTTTTGAAATTTATACTGAAAATGAGCAACTAGGCCTTACAGTGTGCCGAAAATCGAACTTTATTTCCGTGATCCACGTGAAGAGGAGATCATTCTGACATCTTGAAGCCTCACCGGAGTCTCGCCGGACCGCCGCCGTCGCCACCGTGCACGGTGGCCGAAAAGTCGGTCTTGGCCAAAAAATTTACAAGGTTACCACCACCCGACTCGAATTTTCGTGATGAGTCCAAATCTACCATCAATTTGATGAGCCAGTGGCTCGTTTGGCCGGAACAAGCCGGACAGCCAGCAAGAAAGACACCGATCATGGTGGTTTCACCAATCTTCACCAGAAATTCGATCTAGTAGAGGGGAAGAGTTCGCACAGAGGAGATGAAGCGACCGGCAACTCTCCTTCTTGTTGCAACCTCCTGAAACGCCGTGTATCGCCGAAAACCTCATCACGCGACATTGAAAACTTCAGTTTCGATTCTTCGCCGACTCTGCCACTATACTGCGAATCAACACCACCAATTAGCTCCTCTCGTCGAGAAGATGAAGATAGAGGGCTTGGTTACCGGAGTCCGTGGCCCGTCGACGAAAAATGCAATGAAGCAAGGGAGGGAGTGCTGTCGCGCGAGAAGAAGGAAAAGAAGAGAGAAAAGAAAGAAAATTGGGCTTCTAGACCATTCCGGTTTGATTCAAACCGGTTTGGTCTAATTCAATAATTTGGCTCGGTTCTTGCTCAGTTTGCAGGTTTTTCACTCGATTTTCGGGTAGTTGTATGTTTTCAAAAAATTGAATTGATTTCTGAGTCCAATTTGATTTATTTTGATTATTTTAGTTAAGTTCCGTAACATTTCCTCCATTTACTCACTAATAATAAAAATATTAATAGTAATGACATTTGATTTTCTAATATAAAAATAATTAAATAGTAATGACATTTGATTTTTAGAATAAAATAAATTTATATAGTAGTTACATACATATACATACATTTATAATCAATTAGTATGCTGAGAGTTCCATTTTTTATGTTCATTGAAAAATTTTAAGTTGTTCTCAAATCGAAAGTTTTCGAATAAATATATTTTTGGGCTTTGGGCCCATACTCGAAAATTTGGGCTCGAATTGAGATTGTATTACATGTACAGCCCACCACAGTCAAAATTTTCGATTTTTGATTTAATAAATAATTCGAAAGTTTTGAAAATAAAAAATTCAAGGTATTTCATAAGTCCTTACAAAGATGGAATCAACTTATAAAATATTAAATGAGTCTTATGAAAATATAAAAGATATTCTTTTTCCATTTATGCAATTGCAATGCAAGGTATTTTCAACTTTATCCAACCAATTGGACTATTTATAAAATATTTATATTTTGCAAGTTTTTGAAAGATTGTACAAGAACTTTTAGTGGTTATATATTAATCCACTTCCCATTTAGTTCCATTCACATTGTTTGGCCATAAATTATGCCATAATGAAAATGAAAAATGATGATGATGATGATTTACAAGAATGTATATTCATGATGAAAACTAAATGGTTAAAATATTATACTGAAATTCTTGATTTAAATTTAGTTGCATTTTTTCTTTGTTCTAAATTTAAGTTGCATTACAATAATTTTTTCGCCTTTATTATGGATCTTTTAATATTGAAGTAGATTATTTTTCTCTTACTAATAATGTTTTAAGATATGTCCATCAATTGTATGATGAGTATTCTAAATTAGTATCTCCCCTTCCTCAAGTATCACATCTACAAACTACATAATCCACTAAATTTCATTATACATGATTTACTTTCATGCAAAATATTTCGAAAAAATCAAGGGAGGGTCCACATTCATACAGAATTGAGACATATATTAGCACAGATTTTGAGTTTTTATGTGATGATGCAGATGAAGACCCAACAAAATTTGATATTTTGGGTTGGTGGAAAAAGCATGCAAATCAAATCGTTTTCCAAGTCTTAGCTTCAATTGCAAAAGATATTCTTGCTTGTCCAATTACTAAAACTGTTGCATGGAACAAGCTTTTAGTGCGGGTGGACAATTTATTTAAATTCCAACACGGTCAAGATTAATCGCCAATAATGTGGAATGCAGAGAATGTGTTGGACGATTGGACTAGAGCGGCATTGAGAACTCAAGACCAACAAAATTCAAAGAGATGTGAATGATTTCCGGCTCATTAAACGGGGACTAGTGGGCACCGGATGAATGATGATGATTCCGGCTCATTAACGGGGACTAGTGGCACCGATGACTAAAATTAATTGTAATAATTGGGAGGTTATTTTCCATTGTAATAAAAAAAATACATGGGCTTTGATTTCCTCTAATTCCCAAAAAGATACATAGGCAATTAAATTAAAATTTTTCAATTTTAATTTAATTCGAGCCCAAAATAATAATAAAAAATTATAATTTTTCTATATTAATGAATTAGCAAAATGTAAATTTAATGTAATAATGGTTCTAAGTTAATAGAAGTTTTTCTTTTAAAATTTTATAATAATTTATTTAGTAAAATCTAAACATTTTAAAATTATTATTTATTTATGAATTCGGGGATCAAAATTTTGTTATTTTTTTAAAAATTTGTGTAATACCAGAACTAAATCGGAAACATAATTCGAACTGTAGGTTCATCGGAACCGTGTCGAAACCAGAACCAAATGTTCAACGGTCGGTTTCAGTTCAAAATTTTAAACATCTTGAACTGACAGTTCAATGAACCGGAACCCGCGGTGCATTGAATCAGCCATGCCTACCATAAGCGAGAATTGATTATTTCCTCCCATTTAGCTTTGGGTCTAAGCAAATGGTGGTAGCAGATTGTGCCAATTCTTTTGATATATCAAATGGTACTTGACTTGTAGGTGGTGTATATTAGTGGCGGATCCCAACAGTCGAGTAGGGTGAAAAGATCACAACCCCCACTATCACCTTTAAGGTTTAGGATAAAAAGGAGATTAAAAAGAGATAAATGCATGAATGACATTTAATATATACGAAAAGTAAACTCAATCTTAAGTTAAAATATTATTAAAAATTGTGAATAATTGGAAAACATTGGAGTCAACTCTTTACTCGAATCCAAAATCGAAAATCAGAGATTCTAGATTTGATCCCCAGTGGAGTTGCCAGAAATGGAGGACACTATATTTTCCCACTAATATGAACATGCTTGGTTGATTTCATTAATAAATTAGTTTTCTTTTATTTAACCCATTCATTAATTCTCGAAAAACGGTTATCTTATTTTGGTAAGAATTTTATTTTGGAGTCGTCACCCTTTTTAAGAAAAATCTCAAACTAGTTGATTCTTTGGAATCGACTAACTCGGTTTTGAATTAGAAACTGGGCAAGGGAGTTAGGTACGGTTTCGAAAAGGGGTTAGGCACCCAAACCGCCCTATTTAAACTGGCCTCCTTCTTGTCTATAAATTCACAATATTAATAATATGATTAACCACAATTGAGATGTAAAACCTTTTTTATGCATTTTTGGAAAACATGTCAATCAAGCACATTATTGCAAAATATAAAATAAACATACAATGAAAGAGGAAGGAGACAAGAATTACAACCTCTTCCTAAAAGTACAATCTACCCATATTCCATTAAAATTGTTCAACCAAACTAACTATTACAAATAAGCAATATTTGGACCCATTTCAGGTCCTTTACATTTGGGTAATATAATAAACCAAAAGCAATAAATAACCATCCATCCATAGAATATAAACACAACACACAGATGATATTCACAGAAATATAAATCATAAATAGAATCATAAACACACATTCATTCAAGCGATGGCCAAAATGATGCATGTTTATGTTTACAAAGCAATTATTTAAGGGTTAGCATAAAAGCTATAAAGCAATAAATAAAGGTACAAGAATTTAAAGGCAAAAAGTAAAGAATGCATAAAAATAAAGGACTGAAACTTAAATGTAAGGGATTTAAAGATAAATACAAGATTAGAGTTCAAGATCTTGATGTTCATCATGTATGATGAACAAATACATCCATCACTACTCGAAATCTTATTGATTTAGTGTTTATTCAATCCATTTATGGTTAAAAACGCATTTCAGACAACAAAAGTCTGGTGCTTTACCGCTGAATCTCCGAATCTAGTCCATTTTATTGATTATTAATGTTCTAGACCTCTGAACCGAAGTGTCTGGCACCACAGGAGAAGTGGCAGGCGCCACTTGGAAGGGGTGTGCGCCACACACAGTGGCGCTGAGCACTTTCCCTGACCAGAAAGTTACAAAATGAAAACAGAACTTAAAGAGGGAGTCTGTAAAGAAGTGGAGCAGGCCACTTGTTTGTGGCGCACGCCACACGTAGTGGCTTACGCCACTTGTGTCCTCAATGTGCCACTTCTATGTAGACACCCTCTTTTGGTTGATCCTGGGTTTCCCTTACAATCAAGTTTAAGAACGGTGATTTAACAATAGAATAAAAAGAAAAAGAGATAGAGAAAAAGGTCAATGGCTCTCAAAAATTACCTCTTAGAGATTTCCAAAGATTTATGAATCAAGGATCCATGTTTAAGATCAAATATATGTGTTTGTGGATTTTCAATCAACACTTAAGGGTTTCGTAATTAAAAATGAATTAATGAAGACCTAATCAAAGGGAAAAACACAAGTGTTTCTTTAATTTTTGGTTAAGTTTTCAAAATGGTAGAGTTTCCTTAAGTTGATCCAGTAGTCCTCCTTAATGCACTAATCTCAAGGCCTATTTATAGGCAAATGGGTTGTGTTGCCCTATTTTAGGGCTTATGTGGCAAAATGCCATTAGTTAACCCAAAATTGGGCCAGCTCATTTTTACAGAATCGGACCGGGTGGTAAGTAAAATAAGATAGTACATTAGAAAGTGCACAAGCGAACCCGAAGCGCTTCCTGGGCCCAATTCAATCTTATATTAAAAATAGGTTATCATCACTGAGCCATTAGGGGCAAAATTTGAGCATCTACACTAGCTATCCCGGCTCCTCAGTCCATCTGAAGGACTAGGTCAGCCAACCTCAAATCACCCTAACCAACTGGGCCGGTTAGTACACAGGTGCTCACCAAGTAAAAAACTAAAGCCTAGGTCCTGGACCTTTGAAACTCCAAATCCTTCAAGTCAAGCGCATCCAGGTACCGCTCAATAAGCCTAGCTAAATTAGCTTGGTCATCTACCACTTGCTCCCTAGCCTCCCCCACAGATAAGCCCAACATCCTCATGAAGCTCCTAAAAAAACCCAATCCTGGTCGGTGCAGCCATTGAAGCCATCTCAGAGTCACTGCCCAATAATGCCGTAAACTCCTTGTATGTTGGGCACATCTCCTTATAATGTTTACCAAATCGAATAAATGTAGGCACGCATCCAGAAAAGCCTGACCAACCGACAAACCCTTCAAAGTAACTAAGGAAGCCATGCCATACGGCTCAAGTTGATTTTATCGACCTTTTCTAGCTTCTTGGTCAATTTTTGCATGCTATAACTGATGAACAACTTCATTGTTGGGTAAGTGCTCGAAATTTCAGGAAAATCAGGCTTCGGGGTGCAAAACGATGCCGTTTTAAGGCCATAAATGGGGAATTTATAGGCTCCAACCACCTGCGTGCGAAAACGCGGCAGCACTGACCTACTCAAAATCGGTAGCGACCAGCATGGGGCTGGCACCGATGAGACCAGTTGGTGGCCAACCTATCAGTACTGATTTTGAGGATCTCGATGTTGGGCAAGAGTACCTCGATACCGATTCCTCTTGTTTTCTTTAAAAATAAATTTTCTCAAAAATTCCCTGTTTCTCTAGAAAAATTCAAGTGCTAACAATATGGTTTTCAGAAAAAAATTAACTATCTTGCAAAATTCGATATTTTCAGACTGCAAACTAAATAAAAATTTTCACCCAAAAGCTAGCATTTTTAGACCGCAAAATGAAATATTTTTATTTTAATTATAAAACAAATATCAAAATCTTTATTAATTTCTTTTATTTCCAAAATATTTCATATTTTTGTACTAAATACAATACAAATGTTATCATTATAACTTTTATTTTTGACAATTAAACAATAATAATTGATAATAAATACAAATAATCATTTGTAGTTCTTATCTTTTATCAAATATTCACTAACAACATCACCGATTGAGATTTAATAAATAAATGCTAGAAATTTTAATAAGCACAGATAACTATTGATAAAACCAAAATCAAAGAATTAATTGTTCAATAAATTTTGAAATTAAAATCACAATAAATAATGAAAAATATGATTAAAATTATTTTATGAAATCTCAAAAATCCGGATATTACATTTAATAACTAAATTGGGAATGACAACATTAAAAAATAATAGACAGCTAATATATTATCAAAAAATAAAATTACAATATTTAAAATGAGTACAAACAATGTGCAATGACTGATAAAAAAAAAGTGCATATATATACACACACACTAAATACTAAAATTTATACAATATATAAATATTAAAATGTACTTTATATATCGATATAACACTTATATATTCATAAATAAAAATATTTTTTTCATTCTTATTCTAGGATATTCTGTCATAATATTAAAAAATTCACTTAAAAAATTATTTTTTAAAATTTGAGTTAGAAGGATCTAAAAGCTCAGGCACTCAGGCCTAAAATTTTTGTTAAAGGGAAAATTACTATTTCATTTTTATATATTAATCAAATACATGAGTTAAAGATATGTCTTTTTAAAAGTACATGATTACATCTCTAGGTTATGTTTCCGCTAAACACATTAGTCTTTTTCCTCCACTTTTATGTCTTTAATAGTGAGTCAACGCACTAAAATGCAATCAAAGAATATAGAGATTTTTTATAACTAAAATACACCTTAATCACTTACCTTCACTATCTTCTCCTCTCTCTACCATTTTCTCTATTCTCTTTATTCATCTTCTTCAAATTTTCCTTCTTATTTGGTCCCTTCATCTTCCTCAACCTTCCCCATCCGCCATACACAGAGGAAGTCACTGGAGGTGGCTAACAAATCCGACTTTTAACAGTTATTAGAAATAAACATGATCTTAGTATATATGTCATGGATCTCCAGTTGCTTTTGTTGTTCATCCAACAAATCTGGTTTCCTCATTCTAAAATCCGACTTGTTAAAAATTAATTATCTTTTTCTTTCTTTGTTGTCAAATATTGTCCGCTACCATTTTCTCTTCATCAAAACTTCCTTAACTCCGAAACTAGACCTATCATTTCATGTTGAAAAATTGTAAAAATGTAAGCCATAAATTAAGTGTGTATAATCGAGTGGTACTTTTATCTTTTTAATATAAACTAGTATTTTGCATGACATGCATTCGGTATTACTCATTGTTTATACTCATTAATTTATTCTTATATAGCATTAAGTATGGTTATAATTTTTCTCTTACTTTCTCTAGATATTTATACAATGTTAAGACATGATTAATAATATTCATATTATAAACGAATAATTTTTTTCTTAAACTGATTTTAATATGATAGGACAACATTGAAAGTTAAGTATATTTAATAAAATAATTATAGATGATAAAATGAAAAAATATTATTAATTATAAGATTAGACTTCATTTTTTCTAAAATAATAAGGTTAAACTTTAATTAGAATCTATTCCTTTAAAAAAACTAAATAATATGATCCTATGTTATTGAATGTTGATTTGAGTTCATGTAAAATTTAGATATAGATAAATAGATATAAATAAAAAAAAAATTCAAAATTTTAAAAGTGATATATATATAAAACATGTGAAATAGTATATATATATACACATTGCATTTTAAAGTTTATTTTAAAATTAAAACAATAATATGTTTTTTTAAATCATTAATATCGTAAATAATCAATGATTAAAAATTCAATTAGAATAATATATTAAAATAATATTAATAAACGAATAATTTTTTTTCTTAAACTGATTTTAATATGATAGGACAACATTGAAAGTTAAGTTAATATTTTTAATAAAATAATTATAGATATGATAAAATGGAAAAAATATTTTTATTATTATAAGAATTAGACTCATTTTTTCTAAAATAATAAGTTAAACCTTTAATTAGAATCTTTCCTTAAAAAAACTTAAATTAATATGAATCCTATGTTTTGGAATGTTGAATTGGAGTTTTCATGGTAAATTTTTAGATATAGATAAATAGATATAATAAAAAAAAATTCAAAATTTTAAAAGTGATATATATATAAAACATGTTGAAATAGTATATATATATCAATTGCATTTTTAAAAGTTTATTTTAAAATTAAAACAATAATATGTTTTTTAAATCATTAGATTATCGTAATAATCAATGATTAAAAATCAATTATTAGAATAATATATTAAAATAATAATATTAGCTATTAAAAAATAATAAAATAATATTTTTTAATTAATTAATAAAAAGTATTCAAAAATTATAATTTATTAATTACTAAAAGCTCAAAAATTATTTAATAAACTCAAACTATTATCAATTATCTAATAACTAAAGATATTTTAGGATTTCTAAACTTTCACTAAGTTTATTATAAGTAGTCTCACTATTCTCCTTCATTCCCCTCCAATAACTATGCTTGTTATAGTATCATTTTTTGATACCCTTTTTAAATATTTTATCTATATAATATTAAAGCATAAATTTTTATTTTAGATTAAAATAAATACAATTAGTTAGTTTCCATTAGATTTTATCGCACAAGCTATTTGTAATGCCACTTCTTATGTATTTAATGCTATTTTTATATGATAAAATTTTTATATAATGAAGTGTTCTCAAAATAAAGTTCGACTCAATCAATAGACCTAATCATTCAGTTCCTAATTTATAAATACAGATTCTTAAAACCTTAATATGTGCCCAAAATAAAAATCAAGTCATCACTCACTTCAACCCTCTGCCCTCAACCCCAAATCAATATCTATATACAACTATAATGAAAATAATAATAGATTATTTTTTACTGCTAGGTAAAAGAAAAAAAAAAAGAAGAATGATCTAAATTGATAACGATAATCACTTTAACTATAATGACAGTATTACTTATCCAGTGTATTAGAGAAAAGAATATGTGTGTAGACACAAATTCTTGAAACCCACAAAATGATGCAAAACAGAAATATATAGTTATATTATTTTTCCAGTCTTATAAACATTATTTTCTTCAAGTCAAACGTATTTAGAATATGAGAGAAAAATATCAAGAAAATTAAAAATACTTAATCATCAAGATGCATCTATTTATTGTAAGGAATATATAAATTTATTACTAAATTAAATTGATAGCAGTTACAAACTAATTCAGTAATGAAAAAAAAAATTATTAGAATAAAATTCTTTCAAAAGTCAATATATAACAACAAACAAATTATATTAAAAAATTACTAAAATCAACCCATTATTCAATTGGGAATGTCATAATTTAATGAAATTTGATATTGATGGATAAAAAAAAAGACTAAAGCCAAATCAATAAATCAAAATTACAAAACAATTTATGCTACGATCTAATATTGATCAGTCAAAGAATTTATTCAAGTATTTAGTTTCTTTATTGTTCAAAGTTGCAAATTTAAAATAAATAAATAAGTTAATTAATTAATAAAAAAGATTGCATAAAAGAAACGTACTATTCTCTCTAAATAAACCCTCAATTTTTTTTACAACAATGTGAAAAAAAAAATACTTTTTTCTTTTTTATCTCTCTCTTAAATAATTTGAAATTTTATTTTTAAAAAAATATATCTAATCAAATCACACAAATGTAAAGAAAAAAAGAATATTAAAAATATAATATATATGTTTTTCTTTTTTATCTCTCCTAAATAAAGTATTTTAAATTATAATCAAAATAAAAGTAAATATTTAAAAAATAAAATATAAAATATCAAAATAAAAACAGTAAATATTTTAAAAAAATTAAAATATAAAAATTTTTCAAATGTCTTCATTATCTCTCAATATTATATATATCATATACTATATTAAAAAAAAATTTTTAAAAAAGATAAAACTTAAACATTTTTGAAAATTCTTAATATCTTATATATATTTATTTTAAAAATAATTTTTATAACTAATTTATAGTCTAATCAACTAATAAAATGTAATTTTTCTAAGTTGGTTATAACTAAGACTATCTATAGGATTATTTTAAATTTCGTAAAGGGCGATATTCGAAAATTTCATTATTTCTATCTTTATATATAATAATTAGTCTTTTTTATATTGACGTGCTATTTTTTATATAATAAGAGTTGATTCTCAACTAAAATTGATTAATGATATCAGTTTTGGGCTACAGTGAAAATATGTACTTACTTAGTGTTATTAGAAAATGGAATTATTTAAAAAATAATTTTTATAAATTATATCTAATCAACTAATAAAATGTAATTTTCTAATTGGTTATAACTAAGACTATTATAGGATATTTTAAATTTCGTTAAGGGCGATATCGAAAATTTCATTATTCTAGTCTTTATATATAATATTAGTCTTTTTTATGACGTGCTATTTTTATATAATAAAGTGATCTCAAACTAAATTGATAATGATAATCAGTTTGGCTACAGTGAAAATATTACTTACTTAGTGTATTAGAAAATGGAATATATATTGGCGCCTAATAAGCAAAAAATAAAAAATAAAAATAAACAAGTGGGATGCAACAGTCTCATATCATTTTTAACTATCCAGATGTACAAAATACACTCAATTATTAAAAAATTAAAAATTCATTTACCAAATTATTAACTTTTTTTCCATTCATACACAAAAATATAAAATTTCGTCAAAAACACACAAAAATTGCAATTGTCCCAAATACATAAGACTTGAATAGTCCAAAACACGGTTACTGGCAGGTGAGGTCAGCAGCAATTAGGAGTGAGGCCAGTTACACAAAAATCCAACTATAACTAATTTCATTCGGTTTGTCCGTCTTCAATGTAGATTTTCAATTTTCTGGTCTTCAATATAGATTTTAATATAAAAAATTGAAAATTTTAATTTTCATTATATCCAAAAAAAACTCTTAAAATAGTTAAAACTAAATAAAATTGAATCAAATTAAACCCATCTGATTAATGTCTCTTGACGGTTCTGTTTTAATTCCATTCGTGTTTCAAAAATTTTAGCGCATTTGATTTATATTTATTTTAATTTTAAATTCGATTTTAACTGAACCGATGTAATCCTCTCACTTGAGCATCAGCATACCTTTGAATTAGAACAAAAAACGCAACCCCACCACACGCCTCTACTTCTACGGCCATCAGTAATTTGGCATCTCTTCTTTCGCGTTTTGTTGACTGCAATTTTGTGGATTCTCTACCTTGGTGTATTGCTTTCTATCTCTGTGGAATTTTATGGTTCTTTTCTGGTTGAAGAGAAGGGCTTGTTTAAGCCACACGCCTGAGCAAAGAAAAGACACTTTTAAGTGAAGTGAAGAAGCGTTTTGTCCTAAATCTCTACTTTTTTTAATCTACTTCCATTTCTGTCGTTCCCACCTTTTCCCTTTCTCTGTCTTTTAATACCTATCAACTCTATGGTAAGAAAATAAATTAGTTAGAGGATGGGATAGGTCAACTATAGTTGAAGGGATCGGAATTTGTGGACCTGACATGTGTTCAAATGCATTGCATCCATGTTTGGAAATGTTGATTAGTGTACTGCAAATTACTACGAAGACCTGTTTTTGTACTTCTTTGTAGTACATGGATAATGGGTCCTTTTTACTTTTCAAATTTCAGGGTAGTTGAGAGAGAGAGCGGTACTGCCTCTATTGTGTATATAAAAAAAAAATTCTGTACCTAATTATGTCATGTATATCTGATTAACAAAACCCATTTGGAGTATTGCGTTTGTCTGGCATTTAATGCTTATATTGGTCTTATGAAAAGCTCAATCCGGTCAGATGTTGTTTCTTCGATATAATAACCCAATTGAAGCTTGTGCGCTATACTGTCTGTTTTTGTTGGAAGGTCTTCTTATGAGGCAACTCTGGGTGTGAACGTTAAGCCTTTTCGAGGGTTTCACTTTTTCATTTCTGTGAGTTTTTGGATTTTTATGTCCATTTGGGTAATTTTCGATTGAGATTTGTCATTAATATGTAAAAGTTTTCAACTGTTTCCTACGTAAGAAATAAGCAGCAGACTTAAAGGTAAGATCAGATTTTCTATATATGCAAGTATTTTTACCAATTGTAACTAGGAAATTGGTTGAAAAATGCCCCTTCTGTTTTTTGGTTTATTGTTTTAGGGAGAAGATTTTTGATGAATAATCAAATGAGGAATATGAACATGGAAGTGAAAGATATTGACAAGATTGAGGACGATTTGGAAGACGGGGAAAATCAACATGAGGATGTTACAAGAATTGCTCCGTGGACTAAACAGATAACAATTAGAGGGGTCATAGCTAGTTTAGCTATTGGCATCATTTACAGTGTGATAGTCATGAAACTAAACCTCACCACAGGTCTAGTCCCTAATCTTAATGTTTCTGCTGCTCTCCTGGCCTTTGTTTTCATTAGAAGTTGGACTAAGCTCCTTGATAAAGCTGGAATTGTATCTAATCCATTCACTAGACAAGAAAATACAATAATTCAGACTTGTGCTGTTGCTTGTTATAGCATTGCTGTTGGAGGTTAGATGTTTTGACCTTATATTGCTATTTAGAGCAATTTAGTTTAATTATTTTTGGTTAAGTTTTGTATGTTTTAGAAAATTGTGCTTTTCTCGATCTGTATCAATTATGGAAATTTCAGGTGGTTTTGGGTCTTATCTACTGGGATTAAACAGGAAGACATATGAGCAAGCTGGGGTTGATACACAAGGGAATGCTCCTGGGAGCACAAAGGAGCCTGGGATTGGTTGGATGACTGGTTTCCTCTTCGTGAGCAGTTTTGTTGGGCTGCTTGCATTGGTTCCTCTTAGAAGGGTAAACTTTTTTCCCCTTTTTGTTTCTTCAATCTTCTTTCTTGATTGAATTATTGTTCTGCATATTATCGTTTTCAAATTCTTCTGTAAGAAGTTTGTGGGTTGATTTTTTTAAAACTCTTCATTGTATTGTTTAGTTCAGAAAAAAAAAAAAAAGAATTTGCACAAACATAAAAAAAATATATATTTTTATCTATTTTTTAAATCGAGTTCGATCCCCAATACCGAAGAAAGAGTTCAGGGATTACTAGATCAGGAGTTACTAAATATGGGACTATAGGAGTGCAGCTCTAGTTACAGTAATGTTGTTTGTGAATCTAGAATTGGTCTCTGATCAAGCTATTTTTATTGTGCCAGATCATGATAATAGATTACAAACTACCTTATCCAAGTGGAACTGCTACTGCAGTTCTAATTAATGGATTCCACACTCCTAAAGGAGACAAGATTGCTAGGTACACATCTGCTATGCTAAATTCTTGCTTATTGAACATGAATTAGAATACTTTAACCTTGAAATGATTCAAACGAGTTAACATCCATCTTTCAGGAAGCAGGTTCATGGGTTCATGAAGTATTTTTCAATTAGCTTCTTTTGGGCTTTCTTTCAGTGGTTTTACTCTGGTGGAGAGCAATGTGGATTTGTTCAATTCCCAACATTTGGCTTGAAAGCATGGAAAAACACGTAAATGCTTCAAACGCTGTATCCATGCCCCATAGCTCTTTTCTGATTGATTCTTCATCATCATTGATTAAAGAAGTTGCATTTTGCAGATTTTACTTTGATTTCAGTATGACTTACATTGGAGCAGGAATGATCTGTTCCCATCTTGTGAATATGTCTTTGCTTCTCGGTGCGGTGCTTTCTTGGGGAGTTATGTGGCCACTGATACATGGGCTTAAAGGAGAGTGGTTCCCTGCTACTTTACCAGAAAGCAGCATGAAGAGTCTAAATGGTTACAAGGTACACCACTGAAACATTGCCGATTCTTTTCTTTAGTAGAGTTTCCTTTCTTAACTTTAAGTACTGGCTGTGATTGCTAAAGTCGATCTTTTAATATGTGTTGCAGGTCTTTATTTCTATTGCTCTAATTCTAGGAGATGGACTCTACAATTTTCTCAAAATATTATATTTCACTGCCAGTAGCATCTATACTGGAGGAAAGAACAACAATCCCAAAAAATGTAGGTTAAATTGGATATTTCCACATTAAGTTGTTGTGGCTCCTGCCTTGCTTATCTTTGTGTGTTAATCTTTTGCCGGTTTCTGTCTTTATTCCTGCAACAACAGACCTGGCAAAAAACTTGAGCAATTGCTACTCGTTTTTTACCGTGATTTAGAAGTGTCGCAAATGTTATGCAATTAGGTCACATTTCATTTGCTCTCAGATTAGGAAGATAATGCAATTATTAAAATAGGTTCCATTTTTTATTTCATTCACAAAGAAGCCCATTTTTTTAATGCATCTATATGTGTTTTTGTATTGGAGTAATTTGAATTTATATTGAAATGATACCCATTTCAGGTATAATATAACCAACAATCGCCATTTAGGTTTTTAATAGATTAAACTTCACATGGTATTCTTTAGATGTAGACGTTTATTTCCATTTCCATTTCTTTTGCAAGGTGACCCATATATTCCCTTAACGGTGATTCTAGACTAGAGACAAGCTATACATCTTAAAAAGGGGGAAAAGAATAAAAAGATCAGAGACTAGCTGTAGATAATATTGAGTTCTTCAAGCAAGAATAAAATTACTTACTATAATTTGTAAATACAGTTTCAGATAAGCAGAATGAAGCTCTTGATGATCGTAGAAGAAATGATGTTTTCATGAGAGAGACGATTCCAATGTGGGTGGCATGCTTAGGGTACACTGGTTTCTCTATCATCTCCATCATTGTGATCCCACTTATGTTTCCTGAGCTAAAGTGGTATTATGTACTTGTTGCCTACATTTTGGCACCATCTCTTAGCTTCTGCAATGCATACGGTGCTGGTCTAACTGACATGAATATGGCCTATAACTATGGAAAGGTGGCTCTTTTTGTACTTGCAGCCTTGGCCGGAAGAAATAATGGTGTGGTCGCAGGACTTGTAGGATGTGGCCTGATTAAATCCATTGTTTCCATCTCATCAGATTTAATGCATGATTTTAAGACTGGTCATCTGACCCTCACTTCTCCTCGGTCGATGCTTCTTAGTCAAGCCATTGGGACTGCAATTGGCTGCATCGTAGCTCCTCTAACATTCTTTCTATTCTACAAAGCTTTTGATGTGGGGAACCCCGATGGAGAGTATAAAGCTCCCTATGCTATCATCTACAGAAACATGGCAATTCTTGGTGTAGAAGGCTTCTCAGCACTTCCACAGCACTGCTTGCAGCTTTGTTATGGGTTTTTTGCTTTTGCTATTCTTGCAAATTTGGCAAGAGATTTATCCCCTAAAAATGTCGGAAAATGGATTCCTCTACCGATGGCTATGGCGGTGCCTTTCCTCGTAGGGGCGTACTTTGCAATTGACATGAGTGTGGGGAGTCTAATTGTGTTTGGTTGGCACAAGCTAAACAAAAAAAAGGCAGGTTTGATGATACCTGCAGTGGCCTCTGGCTTGATATGTGGAGATGGGCTGTGGATTCTCCCTTCTTCTGTTCTTGCATTAGCCAAAGTTCATCCGCCGATATGCATGAGTTTCTTGAAATCCAAATAGAATTTCTGCCTTTTAGAGTTAGAATCTGTAGTTGGTTACGAAATAAAACTGATAGCACAACACAAATTTTGTTGCAGAGTCAGACAAATGCAGAGATGGCTTAGAAAGTTTCCATTTTAAATATTAGATGTATAAAAGCAAAGTCATAGTGTAATAGTGTAATAATGTTATAAAAAATATTTGAACGCGAAATAGACGGTCTAAATGTATAAAACTGTTTATATTTTCTTTATGAAGTTTTTGACAAATCACTTAAATAAAATAGAAAAAAACAAAATTTACAAATTCATTAATTGTGGTAAATGGATTTTGTTCATGCTTTTGAACGATTCTCCTCTTTGCCTTTCTTTTTCCTTCTCTCTCTCTCTCTCTCTCTCTCTTATTGATATCTAATTTAAAATATGGCTTATTTTATTCTTCACAAATTTTAGTGCAAAATTGTGGACAGATATTTTAAATTTCCCGCAAAAATTTGTTATTCCTCAATTCTCAAATGGATTGCCTAAAACTAAGATTGGAGTCGATCAAATTAAATTTAATTTGACAAATTAAATTTGTTTTTCATTTTGAAATAAAAAAATCTCGCTTTTCAGTTGAAAATCTTGCTTTTCGGTTGCTAACTCCTATAAATAGATCATTAAAATCAAAATAATAATGGTTTTTTTTATTAGTAACTATTTTTTTTATAACGTGTTTTGTACGTTGACTATACTCGTTTAATTTTTTTTTTGTCATTTGTCACTTTTACTTGTTATTTATACTTTTATTATTTAGATTTTTATAATGTGCATGTCAAGGTTAATTAATAAAACAATAACCTGTGCATACATAACTTCAGTTCAATTTATATCCTCATTTATCTAAAAATTCTACAATATCACCTAATAACTGTATATATACGATTCTATAATATCACATAATAAATGCCTTTCAATATAGAGATGTTAGGATGTAACTATAAACTATTATATATTTTTTTAAATTAATATTTTTCAACTGTTTGTCATCCCACATACACATATGTTTATTTTATTTAAAAATAAATTATAAAACTAAAAAATTTAAAATTTTTGAAAGACTTAAATATGTATATTCTATTTGAAAATTTATCTTTTAAAAATATAACTAATCAAATTGTACAAATATAAAGAAAAACAAATATTATAATTATATATATAATTTTTTCTAAATAAAATATTTTAAATTATAATAAAAACATAATCAAACATTTAAAAAATAAATTTGAAAAATAAAATATTCAACTGTTGTTCATCCCAAACATACACATCTATGTCTTATTATTTAAAAATAAATATAAAACTAAAAAATTTAAAATTTTGAAAGACTTTAAATATGTATATTCTATTTGAAAATTTATCTTTTAATACAATATAGACATAATCAAATTTAACAAATATAAAAACGAAAAACAAATATTATAATTTATATTATATTAATTATTTTCTAAATTAAAATATTATAAATTATTATAAAAACATAATCAAACATTTAAAAAAATAAATTCTGAATAAATAAAATATAATAATTTTCAGGAATATCTCATTAATCATATATATTTATAAAAAATAAATTTCAAAAAGATAAAATTTTTGAAATTTAAGAAATACTTAACTATCTATATATATTTATTTTAAAATGATTTAATAAATTATTATTCTCATCAACTAATTAAAAAATAAATTTCAAAAAGATAAAATTTGAAATTTTAAAATACTTAACTATCTATATATATTTATTTTAAAATGATTTTAATAAATTATATCTCATCAACTAATAAAATAATTTTTTAGTCGTTTTTATGTCTATGTTGCACATTGACTATACTTGTTATACTCATCTTTTGTACTCTTTTAAATTTGTTTATCTATATAATATTAAAGCATAAGTTTTTGTTTAGATTAAAATAAATATAATTAGTTAATTTGTATTACACTTTTTCATACAAGCTGCTTGTAATACTACGTGTTATGTACTTAATTTTATTTTTATATAATAAAGTAGTATCAAAATAAAGTTCAATTAATCCGTAGACCTAAGACTTAACTTACAAAAATACCCTTAACTTTTCAACTTGTTGCATAATCACTTTAAAGTAACCTTTGTACCATGGGCATCCCAATTTCGAAACTTGGATATATTAGCATCCTAAAATGATATTAGGGTTAGGGTGCCGGTTGGACCAAGCTTAGGGTGCTGGACGGACCGGGCTTTGGTTTGACAACTGGTTTTATTGGTTTTGCCGGACAGACTGGGCTTAAAGCATGTAATGTACCGAGCGAACCGGGCTTGACAGTTTATAAGTTGCTGGATGGACCGAGCTTAATTGACAAAATTTTGAGTTTGAGTGGTTATACCCTAGAGCTTGCCACACGGTGGGATCAAAGCTCCACGATAGTAAACGACCAAAGAGGTCGAGTCTTCCTCCAAGTGACCAAAGGATGGGCACAAAATCCTATTATTGTCTTATAATATTGTTAATTAACGGATTATTAATTAATCTTTAGATTAATTAATAATAAATTTCTTAACTAGTAGCCTTGGTCTAAGTAAGACCAAATTGTGATTGGAAGTCGAAATGATCGACTTTTGAGAACCAAGTTGGGCCTTAACTCAACTAAGGAAGAAGAACAAGACCGGACTATATTGCTTTAGAATAATTCACGAGGGAGAAATAGAGTCATTGATGCTTGAGAAGCGCTCGATCAAGCAATAAGAGGTGGTTGAAAATGAGGAGAGAGTGTGCCTTTTATAGGCCAAGGGGATGCCATGTAAAAACACAGCGGTACCAAGCTCTTTAAAATCGATACCGATCTGGTCAAAATCGGTAACATTTGAGGTGCTCAGTAGGCAAAAGATTAGTGCCAACTAGGGGCAGGTCGGTACCGACTAGGGAAAATTACTGGTTTGCACTCTCACACTGTTGGAACCATAGTCAAATTTTCTAGAACCCAATTTTGAAATCATGGTCAACACTATTTTGCAGAAGAGCACCCATTTTTTCTCACCTCTTTTTTACAAATGGTAACATCATCTTTGGTCGAGCTACCAAAACTGAAGTGGACATCCTACTTAAAATCCTTGTTGATTATGAGCAGTCTTTGGGACAGAAGGTGAACTTACCAAAGTTAGAAATTTCTTTGGGCAAAAATGTTCCACAAGTAGTTCAGGAGGATCTTAAACAAAGGATAGGAGTTAGGGGTGTAGAGTAGCACAATTAGTATTTGGGCTCGCCTACTGTAGTTGACAGGAAAAAGAAATTAACATTTAGCAACCTATTTGATAGAGTTGCAAAAACACCATACTCATTTCTATTTTTTATATTAAAATATTGATTATAATTTTATCTTATATTATTTAGATTTTTATAGGCTGAATACATAAATTCACCCTTGTACTATGATAAAGAACCTTATGGCCCCTCCTATTTTCAAAGTGACCTCGTGGCTCTTTAAACTTTAATTTTTGTAATATTTACACACCTCGCTGAAATGAAAAACCTACGTGAATTACACGCACAACGACATGTGTCCACATGGACACATCATATTCCAAGTGGCAGTGACATGGATACATCATATTCCAAGTGGCAGTTAAGTTTGCCACATATATACATTATACAATTTTTGACTCTAGCCTTGTTTATCGAGGATTCTAGGTTGAACAAGACATTCCCTTAAATTTCGACTGGTCTGTTCAATCGAGGGCCTACTACCTGGATTAAAATCCATAGGTATGCCTTCGTATCTCATTTGTATGAGCATTAAGGCGCATGAAGTTCTACCATCGATCAAGATGGTAGGATTTTGAGGTTCCACTCTTAGAGTGGGCTTATGAGGTGCTGGACGGATCAAGCTTTTGGTTGAAAACTGGTTTTGTAGGTTTTGCCGGATGGACTGGGCTTAAAGCATTTTTGAATGCCAGGCGGATCAAGCTTGATAGTTTATAAGGTGCCAGACGGATCGGGCTTAATTGAAAAAGTTTTGAGTTTAGATGTATACCTTAGGTCGAGGGGTTTGAAGGTTAGGTAGTGCAAGCGTACAGTTGCATAACTCCACGGTGATTAAATGACCAAAGAGGTCGAGTCTTTCTCCAACAAGGAAAAGGTAGGGCACGAGAACCCAAAAACAGTCTTATAATATTATATTATATTTAGCTTTGGTCTAAGGAAGACCAAAGTGTGAGTGAAAGTTGAAATGATCGACTTTTGAGAACCAAGTCGGGCTTTTATTTAGCTTTGGTCTAAGGAAGACCAAAGTGTGAGAGCTTTGGTCTAAGGAAGACCAAAGTGTGAGTGAAAGTTGAAATGATCGACTTTTGAGAACCAAGTCGGGCTTTAACTTAACTAAGGAAGATGAGCAAAGTCGGACTGTAAATCCTTAGAATTGTTCACAAAAGGGAAAATGAGAGTCGTTGATGCTTGAGAAGTGTTCGATCAAGCAAAAAGAGGTGTATGAAATGGTGGGGGGTGTCGCATTTATAGGCTGAGCTCGAGCTGCTCGATACCGAACATGTCAGAGCTAGTACCGTCCATGTCATTGCTGATACCGGTGATGGCTACTCGATAGGGCTTTGCCGATATCGGCTGACAAGTGATTGGTACCAGTGCTGAGTAGGTCAGTACTAATCAGGGCAAATTATCCCTTCTGGCTTGATTTTTGAGTTTTTGGGTTTTTGAAAGTCCGTTCGAGGCCAAATGACGTCCATCGAGTGTGAATACTCAAATTTTGAGGCTCAAAAAGCCTGTTTTCCCGGACTGCAAACAGTCCGGCCGAACCGGAGGCCATTTGGAAAGTTCACTTGGAAAGTTCACCGAAAGTATGCCAATATGGTACTTCAAACGTTCGGGACGTCGCGAGGATCTCGGATCTGGGCCCGAAATTTTTTTTGGAGGTCCGGAGCGCCCAGAAAGGCCTCTGGAGCGAAAAGATAGCAAGACCACCGACCAGCGGTTCCGCGGCGAAACGCGGCTCCGGGCGCCGGTCAAGTGGTAGCAGCCGCCGTCGATCAAGGCGGCAGCGGGCCGCCGTTCGGATCACTGGCAGCAGCGGCGCCCTCCAACCCGGAATTTTTGCCTATAAAGGCAGCACCCGACCACTCTGTTTTTACGGGACTCAGTCTGTGTTGACGGGACGGCTCCTTCTTTCCCCTCACGCTCCTTGCGATTCTTTACTGCTTTTCTGCATTTAGCATAGGCTTTATTTATTTTATTGGTTGTGATACTTGGTTCACTTAAATTAAATATTTAAAATTAATTCAATATTCCCAAACGAGGAGCTTAATCTTGGAGTTTCAAGCTGAAGCTAAGAAAGCAGCCGCTCGAATAAATCAGGTACATAACTAAACACTGTCTATTTAATTTTCAGCATTTCATGCATATTTTCTATTTCTCTTCTACTCCTAATTCTACAACTGCATTCATGACATCAACTTTGGCAAATAAACTGCCTCAATTAAACATTGTTTAAGCTTAAACGCCCGGCTAATTAATAATCGTGGTGTTAAAGCCTAAATCCGACAATATTGGCTAAAAAGCCTAGTTAATTGATAACTATGGTATAAGTGCCTTTATTTCGAACATACCGGCTTAAGTCCAATTAATCAATAATTGTGACTAAGTAGCCTTAATTAAACACATTTTTCTTGGCACTAAATTGCATCTATTGCAATTCAATTGATCACTTTTGGCAAATAAATTGTGGCAAATAATTGCCTATAAGTAGAATTTAATCATTTTTAAGGCGCAAATCAACTTAAATCAAAGTCTTTGGCAAAACATGCCTTAAATTAATCAATCTTTTGGCTTAAATGCCTTAAAAATCAATCATTTTGCGCGATATCCCAAATCAATACACTTTTGGCAAACAATTTGCCTAAATCAACTCATTTTGGCTAAAAGCCTTCAAATAATCAATTTTGGCAATCATCGCCTAAAACACATGCAAAATTTTTGGCAACAAAAATTGCCCTAAATAAATCTTTTTGGCTAAAAGCCTTAAATCAACACACACTTCCTTTTGGCAACAAACGCCTCAACAAATCAATCAATTCTTTGGCAAAATGCCTAAACAAAATGCACGAAGCATGCACACACCCATGAATAAAGCATACCCATTCAAAGCCTTTTAAAAAAAGGGCCTATCGAACTACATTGACTTTGATCTTCCATTCAAACGGAAGTACGTAGGCACGTTCGGGATTTAACCCCGGGGGGCAAGTCGAGATCACTTAAACATTCCATTGGTCCAATTACCTTGCAAAGCATTCATTTTTTTGGTTAGTTCATCAACATGACATAGTCTCGGGATCCATCGGATCCACCTCAAGGGTCGAAGATCATACTTAACATTGGGATAAATTAATTCTAATATATTAAGTTAATTAAAATTGGAGTCAACTTAGGGTTTTTTCCACTAGTTTTTACCCCTAAAATTAATTAAATAAGGTGGCGACTCATACATTCACGTGCATTTCCTGCCCCTTAGTCATAAGCATTTTATGCCTATTGTTTTCAGGGGAGTGTGAACCCCTCCCGAAACATCATAGGCATATGAATGCAGTGACTAAGGGTAGATAATGCACGTGAATGTATGGAGTCCGCCAACCGTTGGTTTAATTGTTTTAGGCACCTTGTTTAATTATTTTAGGGTAAACTAGGAAAAAACCCTAAGTGACTCCAATTTTAATTAACCTAAATGCTAGATTAATTAACCCAATGTTAACGCATGGTCTACGAACCCGAGGTGGATCCTGAGACTATATCATGCTGATGAACTAACCAAAACAATGAATGCTTTGCAGGGTAAATGATGCAATTGGACCAATGAAAGTGTTTATGTCATTTTGACTTGCCGCCCGGGTTAAATCCCAAACGTGCCTACGTACTTCCGTTTGAATGGAAGATCAAAGTCAACATAGTTCGATAGGCCTCTTTCTTTTAAGAGGGCTTTGGAATGGGGATGCTTATGCATGAGTGTGGTGTAATGCTTTGTGCATTTTGTTTAGGCATTTTGCCAAAAAGAATTGATTGATTTTTAGGCTTTGATGCCAAAAAATGTTGATTTTAAATGGCTTTTAGCCAAAAAGATTTGATTTAGGCAATCGTTGCCAAAAATGATTAATTTTAGGCGATTGTTCGCCAAAAATGATTGATTTTAAGGCTTTTAGCCAAAAAGAGTGATTTAGGCAATTTGATTGCAATGAATGTTGATTGGCGATTGTCGCCAAAATGATTGATTTAATATGCTTTTAAAGCCAAAATAAGTTGATTAATTTTAAGGCATTTTGCCAAAAGATTGATTTAATTTGTAGGCAATTTGTTTGGCCAAAACGTGATCGATTAGGCCTTTTAGCCAGCAAATTATTATTAATTGGACTTAAGCCAGATTTGTTTTTGAAATAAAGGCGATTACACCATAGCTATTAATTAAACTAGGTAATTTTAAGCCCAATATTGGTTCGGTTTAGGCTTTAATACCACGATTATTAAATTTAATCGGCATTTAGCCAAATTTTATTTAATTGAGGCAATTTGTTTGCCTAATGATGACAGGATGGCATTTATGCATTGTAGAATTATTAGGAGTAGAAAAGAGCCATGCATGAAGTGCTAAAATTAAATAGGCAGAGTTCAGTCATGTCCTGATTTAATCGTCGACCGCTTCTTAACTCCAGGTTAAGCTCCTCGTTAAGGGAATTAATTTTATTTAATTTTAAGTAACCAAGTATACAAACAATAAAATAAAACTAAATTAAAAAAATGCAAGAAAGCAGTAAAAGAATCGGCAAAGGAGCGTAGGGAGAAGGAGCGTCCGTCAACACAGACTGAGTTGTCGAAAACAGAAGGCCCGGGGCCAATATTTATAGGCGAAAAACGGACTGTTTCGGCGGCTGGGCCGCCGGAAGCTCGGCGGTGGTTGACGCGTGTTTTTTTATGCCCCGCCTGATCCATTGATGACACAGGTAAATGGATTACTGCGTATTAGAAGCCTGTATATTCCAAGATTAAAAAAAAAAAAAAAAAAGAGAGCTGCATGCTACAGTAGCCGTGTGCTACAGTGACGGTTAAGCTACAGTAATGGTTGCTACAGTATCTTAACCTACTCTAAAATCTCATCTCTTTCTCACAATTTTTTACACAACTTCACGAATCTAAAACCCTAGGAAAAAAAAACACCCAGCAGCCACATTCTCCTCCAGAAACTTCTTGTGAGTTTAATTTGGAGGAAAATGGCCATTAGATATTAATTTTAGGTGAAATCAAACCATAAAAAAGAGAGCAAAAATAAAAAGATAAAAATAAAAAAAAACACATTTAAAATCTTGAAAAAAAAAAAAAGGCTTCTGGAAGATCTTGATCCATTTACATAGAACGCTCCAAACTGAGGATCAGGTAAATTTTTTCTTAAACAATTTTTGTATTTTTTTTTACATATTTTTGTGTTTTTACATATTCTTGTGATTTTAATAATTTTAAGCTTCTTTAAATTATATTCTTGTTTCATATTTTTGGCCATTTTATGTGTCCTTAAATTTACATTTGAACAGAAATAATGTAAAAAAAATACTTAAAAAATGGATTCCTGGGTAAAAATCAAAATCACGTAGTTGTTCATCGATGAACAGTAACTGTTCATCAATTTTCCCAGAAATGATCGATGAACAGTAACTGTTTGTTCAATGAACAGTACCTGTTTCCCCAGAAATGATCGATGAATAGTAACTGTTTGTTCATCGATGAACAGTAAATGTTTTTAATTTTCCAGAAATCGTTACTATTCACTACTATTCATGACACTGTTCACACACTATTCACGTACTATTCATTAATTTTTCCAGGAATGATCGATGAACAGTAACTGTTTGTTCATCGATGAACAGTACTATTCATCAATTTTTTCAGAAATAATAATAATAATAATAAAAAATATAAAAATAAAATTTGACATATAAATAAATTTTAAGGACTGAGAATGCCCAAATATGAACAGATTAATAATTTTAATTGAGCTTAAAAATATTAAAATGTGATTATATATATTTATTTGTATGAATTTTATTATTTTATTATTTGTATGAATTTTTATTGGTTTTATGGATTTAATTTTTGATTCGACTCTGTTTATATATTTTTGGGATCCGGTTTGGTTTTACCGCCTTTAACCATAAGGTTTAAGAGTCGGGTTCATTTATTTTATTTCATTAATATTTTTTTTGATTCGGTTTGTTCGCCCGCCTTGGAACGCATAAGGCAAGAGCGGGTCTCTTTTATTTTATTTTGGTTTTAAATTGCTTTTAATTTAATTGCTTTAATTTGAATAATTGCTATGTGGATATTGATTTATTTGGGACGATTAAATAAATTTTCCAAAATAGGAACTCGGTCTGATTTATTTGGGTTGGGTTTTAAGTAAACAAATAATTTGGCTTTTCTAACTAAAATAAAATTAGAAATCATAGGTTAAAATTAATAGAGGCCGGTTTTTCCGGGCGTCGGCTCCAACGGGCCGACGTACCAATTTCCTTACCACAGAATCGATTGGTGCGCCTGACCAGTCTTTTAAAATAATTTGGCCTTAAACAAAATTGGGTTTAAACCATGGAGATCATTTTCAAAAACGATCCATTGCTAACAATGGGTGGCGACTCAAAATTGATTATAAGACCGATTTAATCGGATTTATCGGCACCGCATCCAAAATAAAAATATTTTTTCAAAAACCACAAAAAGGATGTTTTCGGGTCCTTCGGGGGGATTTTCGGCGAAAACAGATTAGCGACTTCACTGGGGAATACAACCACTAGTCCCCGATTATTTTTAATTAGATGGTTGCGATTAGGAATTAACTCTAAAAACCTATGTTTTCCAAAAAAAAAAATAAAATTGGTTAGAAAGCCGTTGGAAAATTATTTAATCGTCCGTATATGTTTAATTGCTTTCCTTTTCTTTCTAGGATTTTAGCATTCATATTGCATTTCTCTCTTCTCACCTCATTCTACCTACCATGCTACCCTTCCGGTACTGGTGTTAAATTTGATCGGTGGAATCTAGCCTAGGAAACTATAACGATTTAGGTGCATCCATCCGAAATTAACTTACTATACCAACCGCAAGCCTAGTACCTTAAAGGTACTCAAAAGGAGTAGGCCCAACAAAGCCCAAATCCTGTTTTTGCGGAAGCCCAGTACTCTTGTTAAGCCCAATAAGACTAAAGCCCATGGCATGTAGTTTAAAAACCTTAGTTACTTTCCCTAAGTTGGTACCGATTCTGTTTGCTGTTGTTCTGTTGCATTCATTCCGAGAGCTTATATCGTCAATCCTCAAAAACCCTGTTTGGTTGTCGAGATTAGAAAACAAATCCTAGGAAACAGATGTCCGGAATTTATACCAATGGAATCCGTGTGTGGGAGAAATAGAAATAAGGTTGGAAGGCATGCATTTCCCAACTCCCGTTTCCCTATATGTTATCAAATGTACATTTGTTGTGACATTCATGCATCATGTAATACTTTTTGTTTCAGCCATTCATTAATAAGGGCTAATTTTCAGTATGGACTTTTGATCTTGATTTTGAGAGTGGACCTCTAATTCGTTTTGAATAACATAAATGCAATTGTTTATTGTGAATCGACACCCGAAAGAAAAGGGAGTTATAAGGGGGTTACAATTCCTTTGTGTTTTTACATTTCTCGCATTATCTGAAAATAAGTGAGAGATTACAAAATTTGTAACAAAATAAAATGAGATCCTGCTTGGGACCTTATGTTCCAAGGCAAAGGCAAAAAAATTAAGGACAAAAAAAAATAAAATAAAATATCCCGCTTGGAAATTCTTTCATTCCAAGGCAAAAATTAGGGACTTGAGTGAAAATAGTTGACCGTAAAATCCAAAAGGAACTTGAGAGAAAATAGCCGATTGTAAAATGCCAGAAATGTTTGAATACAAAATAAGTTATTACCATATTATTCACACCGAATTTTTGATTCCAGTCGTCGAAATCAAGATCTTATTTCCATACTAATCATTAGCACATTAGAATTGCATTTCTCACACTATGTGCTTTCATTTTCTCATGCATACATGCAGACTTACTTTAACTCAGGTATTTTTATCTATCAGTCAGAATTGATCCTTCCCGGGAAATTGCTTCGAGAGCTTGGCATCGGCGCCCTGGTCAACGTTTGGTCAGAGTATCCCCAATCCCCGAGCCTACTCCAGTCGATTATTCAAGTCCAGATCTAGCAGAAATGGAATTATCCGAGTTCAGATCTAGTAGAAATGGGTGACAACACTCTGAATGAGACAGGGTTTTCTGAAGCCCAGATGAGAACTATTGCTCAGATTGTAGCCGCTGCTCTTGCCCAAGATAGGGCCCAAAATCAAACTCCTCCCGCTTCAAGCAGTCAACCAAGTGGTTGAAAGTAGTTGAAGAAAGACAAATTCCAGAACCTGGGTCAGACAATCAGGCTACTGTAGGAAACACTGTCCCTATTGAAAATGATGTAATTAAGCAACTTGCGGAATTAAAAGACAAGATTGAGAAAATGTCTGTAATAAAAGAAAAAGATTCGGTCACCAATTTTCATATAAGTGAGTATGTTTTGCATCCAACCAACTCCACTTCATTTAAAACATTCAAACATACTACATTTGAAGGAGACAACGATCCCCGTTCTCATCTATCGGAGTTCCTCCGGGTTTCTCAGATGAACCGATACAATGAGGAAGATGTTTTGCGAGCATTCCCGCAAACATTACATAAAGATTATCGGAGGTGGTATGATGGTCTAAGATGAGGAGATTCAGAAGAATTGGATCAAACCTACAGATGCTTTTCTTAGCATTCCAAGATGATGAAAGTGATGAATTTGGTTTGCGTGACTTGGAGGGCCTGAGACAAGGGAAAGACGAAAGCTTTTCTGATTATTATAGGAGGTGGAGAACCAAGCTATTCATGGTCCAGATGAGGCCAAAGGACCAGGAACTGATCAGAATTTTCTGTAGAAGCTTGTTACCTTTCTTCAAGGAGAGGATGTTGGCTCAACCTCTCATCGACTTCTCTCTAGTGCAAAGGGCTGGGTTGAACATTGAAGAGCTGTACAAAGAAGAGGAGAAGAAAAACCGGGGGTTTGGTAATTATCGGTCTTCCCATAGTGGTCAGAATAAAAGTGCTGGAAATGCTGCTACAAACCAGTCAGGGAGTAGTAACACAGTGGGGGCTGTTAATGAAAGAGCGAGAAGAGAATTCACTGATTTGGGTAAACCCCTAAGCACAGTCATGAGATCTTGCATCAAGACTTGCATCAAGAATGGCGTACTGTCCAAATTACCATTTAATCCATCTAGACCTATTCAGGGCAAGTTTATTTGATCAAAACTGTGAATACCATCAGTGCAAAGCGCCATCAAAGGCCATTCTACTGATAATTGCTTCAGGCTTAAACATGATATTCAAGACTTGATAGACAGTGGGAAGATCACCAAGCCTCCTGAGCGTAGCAAGCCAACACCCGAAAACCATTAAAGTCAGCTGTGATGAGTGTCTTGAACAAGCTTTTAATCTTGCTTTTTGTTTTTTCTGGATATTGTCTTAGGAACAATATGAATGGATTTCATTTACTATTTTGATCAATGGGAATGAATTTTGATTACTTATTTTCTTATTTCTCCTGATTGTTATGTTCATGGCATGGATTATACCACGTGCATATTTGACATGAATGCATTGCATTATTTCGTTTCAAACCTAAGCATCGCTGAAGATCTCAAAATAATCGAAATCGGATCAGACTTTAAGCTTAAATTCAGAAAAGATCTCAAAGAATGTCTCAAAAGGAGTTCAAAAGTCCTTGCCTGGAGTTATATGCCGGAGATCAACAAGTGAATTGCAGAGCATTTCACCCCTGCCGATCCGAATATTGAGCCAAGAAAATGGGTCAGACCAAGGTGGCAAAATAAGATCAAGGCCAAAGATTCTGAAGCGGCTAAATGCAGGTTCTTTAGAGGTGGTGCACTACCCTGAGTGGTTAGCAAATATAGACCCTGTGCCTAAGAAGGATGGAAGACTGAGAGCCTATGTCGACTACAGAAGTTCAAACAAGACCTCGCCTAAAGATGGTTTCCCTCTTCCACATATAAACATTCTGATCGACAGTGCTGCAAGAATGGGAAGTTAGTCCATCAAAAAAAAAAAAAAAAAGGGCAAAAGGCACCGAAAGTGAGTCCTTCAAAATCTGTTGTATGAATGCCAAATAGATGCAATTAGGAGCAAGAACATGTCGTTTTCTCTTCACAAGTGTCTCATCACATAAACAGCCAATGGTCTTCACCTCCAACAATGCCATCCTAGAGAGAAAAATTCAAGATCCAACGGAATGGAACTTCAAGAGATTCAAAGCCTATTAGCCAAGAGGCCCTGAATGGTCCTAATGAAATGAACCTTTATTCACGGATCGTATCAAAGACAATAAAAAGTAGCGTCAAGATGATATTTCGTGAAAAAAAGGGAAAAAAAGGCTAGTTGAAAACCGAAATGCGACCTAACGGCAAAAAATTACTCGCCTAGGTTGAAAACGTAAAGGCGGCCTAGGCAAAATTGAGTAAAAAAAAATGCAATGATGATGAATGAAGAAAAAAAATATAGTAAAAAAAAAAAATAGAATTTGAGGATAACGCAGGTCTTAGTTAAATCCAAAATCAATCCAGCATCGGACATAAACTTTCCAAACTGGTGCCTCAATGCCATCAACGCTGACATAAGGAAATAGGCGAATGAATAGTGTAGAATACTGACCATTTGATAAAAGTAGTTTCCTTACTCTTGATATTTTAAATAAGTAAGAGCAACAAAGAGCTTGTTTTTCAAATTTCTCTTCCCCTTTACTTTCCACGGATGATCTTCGATTACAAAACCTCCTCTCTGCCTAAGGTCAGCATTCTCATGTCGTTTTGAAGAAATGTTCGGCGTTGTTCGCCCGGTAATTGGTCCTTAATGCAATCAGAGGTCAAATGCTATTTCTCAGCAGATTTCTGACCTGACTCGATAAAGAAAATGAATCGAATAAACAATCCCAGCCCTTAAAGTTCATGCAACATGAGAGAATTGCATATTATCCTCTTTTGAATTTGCATGTAATAACAGGTCACTCCATGCTTTTCAAAAATTGTAAATCCTTTTTGTTTCTGTGTGTTGGTGAGCATTCATTCGTTTGATTGCCTGTTGTCGTTTTGGAAAAAGTAGTAAGCATTTTGTACCCTGCATTAACAAGGTGGACCCTCTGCAAATGAATGCGTCTGCCTCCTTGTTGTTTTGGATTGTTTTCTCCTGTGCAGTAACAAATCAAAATAAAAAAAAATCAATCAACAATCTGGGAGTCGGTGTGCGGCTCACCACACAGGGGGCAAAACCAGCCCATTCACCCAACTTACCTCTCAGGTGAGCAAATCGTCAAATCTACCAAAATTACCCTTCATAACTATTCCTTTCGAACACCGCACATCAGAACAGTATACCTGAAAATGTACAAAAATCTTTTGCTAAAAAAAAAAGAGAGCGAAAAGAAGAGAAGAAAATACATTTCAAGGTTACTTAAAAGATAATATTTTTGTCCTCGGAACGAAATTCCAAACTGAGGGCAAAAGATAAAAATCTTTTGTCCTGATGCAAAAGCCAAAATTCAAAAAGTTCCATATTATTAATGCATAGGCAATGACGCCCCAACATTTACCAAAGCAAAATCTGTTTTGACAACAAAATTGCTCTTCCTTTTGTAAATGTCAGCAAACAGTGAGGTTCTCAAAGCCGTTGAAGCCCTAACATTAAGCAAAAAACATCTGTTTGGTAAAGAAAATTACAAAATCTGTTTGATACAGAAATTGCTCTTGACCTACAAAAAACGAAAATCGTTGCACACAATCGCTAATTTGGTCCCACCAAATCTCGTTTTCTATAGTAAATTTAGCAAATCTGTTTGTATACAGAAATATGCCTTGGCCCTACAAAGCGAAATCTTTTGCATACAGAAATCGCTATTGTCCCACCAAAATCTGTTCGTTATAGAAATTGTAAGCAAAAATCTGTTTGTATACAGAAAATTCCTTGGCCTACAAAGCGAAATCTGTTTGCCATACATGAAATCGCTAATTTGCCCCACCAAAATCTGTTCTTAATACAGAATTTAGCAAAAATCTGTTGTAATGCAGAATTTTACAAAAATCTGTTTGATAACAGAAATTGCTCTTTGGACCTACAAAAGCGAAATCTTTTGTATACAGAAATCGCTATTGTCCCACCTTAACAATCTGTTTGTATAACAAACTGTTTGTAGCAAAAAACTGTTTGTATAGCAGACAATCGCTCATTCTGGAGACCTACCAAAGCGAAATTGTTTGTATACAGAAATCGCTAATTGTCCCAAGCTAAAAATCTGTTTGTCAGAAATTTAGAGCAAAAATCTTTGTGATACAGAAATTCTCTTTGACCTACCAAAGCGAAATGCTATTTGTAATACAGAAATCGCTATTGGTTTCCCTACAAATATTCGTTTGTATACAGAATTAAGGCAAAAATTTGTTTGTATACAGAAACTGCTCTTTTACCTACAAAGCAAATCTGTTGTAATAGCGGAAATGCGCTATTGGTCCCACTAAATACTGTGTATACAAAATGTTTAGCAAAAAATCTTTTGTTATACAAAAAATTGCTCCGCTTGGGAAACCCCTAAACAAACAAAAGCCGAAAAATCCCCCTTTATTTGTAATACGGAAATCCGCATCTTATCCACTAAAATCGGTTTGTATACAGAATTTTAAGCAAAATCTGTTTGTTATACAGAAAATGCTCTTTGAAACCTACAAAGCGAAATCGTTTGTATACAGAAATCGCTATTTGGTCCCACCAAAATCTGTTTGTATACAAGAATTTTAGCAAAATCTTTCTGATACAGAAATTGCTTCTTCTTGACCTCCAAAACGAAATCTGTTGTTAACAGAAATCGCTATTGGTCCACCAAAAAATCTGTGTTATACAGAATTTAGCTAAATCTTTGTATAGCATAAATGCCTTTGGGCCTACAAACCGAAATCTGTGTTGCAATACAGAATCGCTATTTGTCTCCACCAAAATGTTTGTAATACAGAATTTTAGCAAAAATCGTTTTATACAGAATTGCTTCTTTTGGCCTACAAAGCGAAATCTGTTGCATACAAAAATCGCTATTTGTCCCCACTCAAAATCTGTTTTGTATACAGAATTTTAGTCAAAATCTGTTTGTATATCAGAAAGCTCTTGACCTACAAAGCGAAATCGTTGCATACAGAAACGTAAATTTGGTCCGACCAAAATCTCTGTATACAGAAATTTAGCAAAACCTGTTTTACACAGAAATTGCCCTTATCCCCACCGTAAGCGAAAATTCTGTTTGTATAGCAAAATCGTCTTTGGTCCCCCGCCAACCAAAGCTATTTGGATTTTTAATTCTACTAATGTAATGCAAAGTGATCTGTTTGTACACAGGGAATTACTTTTCTCGACTAGAGCAAACCTCTGAACGTCGCCAAAGATGACTACCCCGATGCTAGAACGCTAATTCTACCGACTGGAGCCTGTTGTCTTTTCAAACAAAATCCTGATCCTCGAGCGCAACCCCGACCGAGCCTTCGGAGGTACGTTTCAAAACCAATCAGACCGAGTTTTGGAGATCATCACCACCTGACTGACCAACAAAAGCCGATCAGGACCAGCTTGGCACGTGACCAGATGATCAATTCAAGATCAAAAAGATTCTTTCGAGCCAATCAGCACGACTTCGGACGTATCTCAAACCAATCCAGCTACCGATTTGAGACATCACCAATCTGACTGGAGCCAAACAAAGCCGGTCAGACCGAGCTTGACGTGACCAGAGATCAAATCAAAATCGAATAAAAAGTTCCTTCGAGCCAAATCAGGACCGATGGCTCTCGGAAGGTAGTCTTCAAAACCAACTCAGACCCGAGTTTGGAGACATGCAACAGATCCGGACGGAACCGACAAAAGCCGATCAGACGAGCTTTGATGCAACCCAGACGATCAATGATCGACACGACCAAAATCCTTCGAGCCAAATCAGGACCGAATTCGAAGGGACTCAAAGCCATTGAAAACGACTTTGAAGATCGATAGCAGATGAAAGGCGCGTCAGTAGCCCCCTTTACCATAATTGTTTTATGCAAATCTAATGAAAAAGTGGGGGCAAACTGTGTGACGCGTGTTGTTTATGCCCCGCCTGACTCCAATGATAACAAAAGGAAAAAAGGATACTGCTTAATGCTAGAAGCCTTTAACAAGGATTAAAAAAAAAAAAAAAAAAAAAAAAGAGAGCCTGCATGCCTACAGTAGCGGGCTACAGTACGTTACTACAGTAATGGTTTTGCTGACAAGTATCTAATCCACTTCTATAATGTCATCTCTTTCATAATTTTACACAAATTCCACTAATCTAAAACAGAAAAAAAAAAACCACCCAGCCAGCCACATCTCGCCTCCAGAAACTCGTTGTGTATTATATTTGAGAAAATTAAGCAAGATATTAATGTTTATGTGAAGTCAACACCAATAAAGGAGCAAAAATAGAAAAGTATAAAATAAAAAAAAAAAAACACATTCTAAGATCTTGAAAAAAAAAAGCTTCTGGCGACTTGATCCATTACAATCCCTCAACTAGGAACAGGTAAATTTCTTAATCCATTTATGTATTTTTTTGTACATATTTTTGTGTTTTACATTTGTATTTAAGATATTTAAAGCTTCTTAAATTAATTCTGTTCAATATTTGCCATTTTATTGTCCTTCAAAAATTTACAATTTTTTTTTTGATAAAAAAAAAACAAGGAGGAAAAAAATAAAAAATTAAAAAATACTTAACAAATGGATTTCTGGGTAAAAAATCCCAAACGGTATCCAGAAATGAATCGGATAATAGTAACGTGTTCTTCCATGCGATGAATAGTAAAGTGTTCTTAATTTTCTCAGAAACGTTACTATTCACTACTATCATGCAGCTTGTTTCACTACACTATTCATACGTACTATCATTTACTTTTTCCAGAAAGAATCGCGATGAAGTCAGTAAATGTTGTTATTCGATGAACATACTAATTCATCGTGCAATTGTTTTCAGAAATAATAATAATTAATAATGAAAGAAGAATATAAATTTGACATAAAAAATAAATTTTAAAGGACTCGAGAACGCCCAAATAATGAACATATTAATAATTGAATTGAAGCTTAAAATATTAAATGTGATATAATATAATTAATGTATGAATTTTATTATTTTATTATTGTAATGAATTTTTATGGTTGTAATGAATTTAATTTTTGATTCGAATCCTGTTTATATAGTTTGGATCCGGGTTTGTTACCCCGCCTTAACCATAAGGCAAGAGCCCGGGTCCATTTAATTATTCATAAATATTTTGATTCGGTTGTCGCTCCGCCTGAACCATAAGGCAAGAGCGGGTCCTCTTTTATTATTGGTTAAATTGCTTTAATTTAATTGCTTTAATAATTGAATAACTGCTAAGGTGAAATTAGATTTTATTTGGGAACAGTAAATTAATTCCAAATAGGCAAACTCGGTCTATTTATTTGGTGTTGAGTTCAAGTAAACAATAATCTTGCTTATTTCTAAACTAAAATATACCCTTGAAATCATAGGTTAATAATAGATGCCGGTTTTTCTTCCGGGCGTCGGCTTCCAACGGGCCGACGTACCCAAATTCCTTACGCCGAATCCATTGGTGCGCCTGACCAGTCCTTTTAGAAATAAGTTGGCCTAAAACAAAATTGGTTAAAATGGGTCATTTTCAAAAACGGTTCCCCCATTGCCATAAAACAATGGGTTGGCTGACTCAAAATGATTATAAGACCGATTTATCGGCACCGCAATCCAAAGAATATATAAGAATATTGTTTCAAAAACCACAAAAAAGGGATGTTTTCGGGTGCCTTCGGGGAGATTTTGGCGAAAACCAGGCGGCCGATTCCGACCGCCGACTCAGCAGGCTCCGGCCGCCGGACTTCGCGGCCTGCCACCGGGCTCAGCGGCCGCTGGCGCCGCCGCCAGTGATGGCGACCGTGCCTGTCGGTGAAGCGCGGGTGCAGCTCCTGCACTACCGCCGCCGTGAAGGGGGGTGCCGCCAGGGGCTGCATGCGCCCGGCGCAACTTTTTATTTACGGCTCCGGGGGCTTTCGGGAGAGCTCCGGACGGTCCAAAAGAATGATCCGGGACAGTGTTCCGCGATCCTCGCGACGTCCGCGCCGTTTTAAGTACCAGTATGGCATATCTTCCTGTAAAATTCAAAATGGCCCTGCTCCGATCGAACTGTTGTGCAGTCCGGGAAAACTGCTTTTTTTGAAAGCCCTCAAAATTTGAGTATCAACATTGCCCCCCACGCAACCATACAAAAATGATTATTGGAGCAGTGGCATTTGAAGGACAAACAGGATGGGCAGGGAGGAACGCCCGCGTGGTTTTTTTCTTTAAAGATCAAATGTCATGATTAGTTTGTAACCTAAAGATGTTTGCCTCTTAGAGGACATTGAAAAAGAGTTTTGTCGGCGTCTTAATAGGGCTTGAAAAGAGATTTGCTCTTAGAGGACTTGAAAAAGTTTGCTCTTAAAGGGCTTGAAAAGAGATGTGTCGCCTCTAATGAGGCTTGACAAATTTCCTCTTAGAGGACTTGAAAAGATGTTTTGCCTCTAATGAGGGCTCAAAAGAATGTTTGTGGCGCCTTAATGAGGGCTTCAAACAAATTTGCTTATTTTTTTGTTTTTTTTTCTTTGAGAACCAAAGGTCGTACCTTAATTTCGAGATGATCCAAGATGGCTTTGTTTTGATGAAAAATGGGTTTGGTGTATTGTTAGGTTCGACTAGTTATTGTGAAAGAAAAGGTTAACCATTAACGGGTTCTACCTGGGTTGTGAAAGAGATTTGTAATGGGTGGGTTCCCACCTGGGGTTTTGTAAAGAGATTGATGAAATGGTGGTTTCCACACCCGGTTGTGTATTGTTTTTTTTTTTTTTTTTTTTTTTTATAAAAACTGCCCCTCGATCGACTTGCGAGAATTTGCCCCCTGCTGAAGAGAATTGCATGCCCTTATAGCCTGAAGTAGAAATTTCTTCTTAATGTAAAGACGAAACCATTCGTATACTTCCTTTATGGGAGAATGGTGATAGGTTCTTCAATCACTTCTGCCTCCCAGGAAACTGGTGCTGACTCATTGGAAACACTCAAGACATTGGTTTGACTTGTCCACGATTGAGGAATCAAAGAAACAAATGCACTAATATGACTCGAGGAAACGTAACAATGTGGATGACATCACTCGTCGAAAGGATCGAAAAACGATGCCGTGGGAGGCGAGGTACTAAAAGAATACCTCTCAACGATTAATGTTGACATTTGTTGGGTTTTTGGAAGACCCGGGATTGAAATTGACATTTCCTGCTCTCTTTCTTTGTTTCAGGAACTGACTCAAAGAGTGACACTTCAAAACGAACTTTGAGAATGACTTGACTCTTTGTGTACCGTTTGTGGAATGACCACCTGTGGATGGAGACTTGATTTTAGAGACCGATTTGAGACCAAATTGTCTTGTATGGAATTTGACCGAAGGAATTCGTGTTTCCTGAAAAAAAAAAGATCTTTATATACTCCAAGGAGACCTTGAATCAAACTCTTTTTTTTTTTGCCCTTAACTTCTTTGCCTAAGTAGCTGCCCCTTTCGGTTCGACCTAGCAGCTCTTTCCCCTAACTTTGCCTAGACCGCCCTTTCGGTTTTCAGCCTAGCGGGCTCAATTCTGCTGAAGCCACCCTTTCGGTTTTCAACTCCAACTTTTATTTTCTTTTCTTCTTTTCCTTTTTACCTATTTATTATATTATATTTTTTTTATTTGGCAAAAGAGAAAATGCTTTATGATGCAGACTTATGTTTTGACCCGCGCCTTTGTGGCTACCTACTAATCTCCAAGAACTTTTCGGGGATGGGGCGACATCAGGTCCTTTCTGAGTTCCTTCCGGATGTCCGAGCTTTTCTGCTCGGCTGGTCGAATCATCTCCGCTTGAATGTATGGAATCCTATTCCCTGCGTGCGGAATTATTTCGACTGCTGTTGGTTCGGCTAAATTCTTCCGTCTGGTGCGGAAATTATTTCCGACTGTGAGTGTGAATTCATTTGCGATTGGTTTTCTCTGGATCCCTTCCAGACTTGATTTCTTCGCGGGATTTCTCCCGCTTTGATGTCTTCGCGCGGATTTCCTTCCCGCTTGACGTCTTTCGCGGATTCCCCGGCTTTTGACCACGCTTGCGGGATTCATCCCGACGATGTCTTGCGTGGATTCATTCCCAACTTTGATGTCTTGCCCGGATTCCTCCCCGACAGATGTTGAAGGCATGACTGTCATTTCTGACTTGATTCCTTCGCTGATTTCTTCCCGGCTTGAATGTCTTTAACCACGGGTCAATTCCCGACTTTGAGATTTGAATCAACTTCTTGACTCCGAGCTCGTAGGATAGGATGACCCCCTAGGGAATCTGAAAAAAACTTTTGTGTTTGTAGGTGTGGGTTTACCACTGGTTGACGAAATTTGACTTGTATTTCACACAAAGAATGTTTTGATGACCTCAACCATGTGGTGGTAACTTGTAGTGGCTTGAGGTTGAAGAAGCTCTTATGCTGTGAGTTTTTGGCTTCGCCATGTGTTGAATTCTTCGAGTTAAATTTATCCCTTTCTGAACTTTACTCTACTTCCTCCGATATTAAACTATCCGTCAACGGTCTCCCCTCCATAAGGAAATTTTGAGGAAGCCTTCCCTTTTCCTTGTTTTAGAAGAAAATGATTCCCTGTTTATAAGGACACTTGTACTTATGGGCAGCCTGGCGCTTGATTTCAATGTTTGTTGTCAATCCAATTTGTGGAAAGCAACTGCTTCTTTTAACTTGCTTTTTCAAAATGAGCAGGACCGCTTGGCCTTGTCCTTATGGGCTGAAATGATTGCCATCTACCCTGATGGGCTTGAATTAACGGAGAGCTTGCAGTTGACTGCCGGTTTGACAACTTTAGATTCCGTAAACTTTGCCTTGACTCTTTTGTCAGAATTCTTGACCCAAATTTTTTTTTCTTTTGCTTGTTTGCTCCCTTGACCAGGTTCCTTTGTCCCGTTTTGCCTTTGCTTGCTAGAAGCCAGCCCTTCCATAAGAATTCGAGGGCAACTGTGAAATCCAGATGACCTGAGTATGAATGGAAGCAATTCATTCGTGCAGACCCAACCCAATCCAAACAGAACTTCCTTATTCTGTCGCTTCAACAAGCCTCAAAATCGAGAACACCGCTCTGTCGGTAGCATCTCCATTCCTGGGTTCCGGAAAAGCCATCTGGCCCCTAACCCCTTCGATCGGCCTTTGCTTCGGTACGTTGGAAGTCTTGCGACTCTTTTTGATGGATCCTTTCCATGATTACACCTTCAAACGTCCCTTTTGATGGTGCTCTTAGGATCCCCCACTTGACTGGATCAGACAAAATGAAAGAGAATGATTTTCTGTTGCCAATTTAAATATCTTTTTTAGTCATCATTTTTTAATTTATTATTTTTGTTTCGATTTTTTTTGTGCTTCACACAAAAAAAAGGATAGGGAAAGAGGAGTAAAACATGAATTGGAATAAACTGATCCCTTTTAAGTATAAGACAAACCCATTTGAAGCAAAAGACAAGCTAGATTACCAAATTTTGAATTGAACTGAAAAAAATTGAATGGAGAATGAAAATGAAGAAGGAAAAAAACTAAAGATCCTAAAAGATAAGCTCTAGGTGATGTAGATGCTATGGATGAGACTGTATGACATTGTCTCTCGATGGCTTTGTAATCGATGAGACAGGTTGTCGTTGTGACTTGAACAATCCTTTGTCTTTGCAAGGTTCTGATCTCAATCCTGCTTAGAACACAGAAACTTCATTCTTCCAAGAAAAGGTCGAAAGATCGAACATCC
>NW_023591102.1:759295-812531 GCF_014843425.1 Jatropha curcas
AGGCCACCCTGTAGTTTTCCATATCATCCATATCATATCATCAGGTGCACACGAGGGCGCCGATCTCCCATACATGGCCGACGGTATCGAAGACCGCCCTCACAAAACCCATGGTGACCTACTTCATCCCAACTCCACACAAACAAATCATACCATTATCACATCACAATTAATCAAGCACTGCAATTAAATATAAGCATAACAAACAAGTAAATATCATGATGTAAGTGCATAATTGGACATTTACATTCAATCACAATTAAATAAAGGAGTAGTAATTTAACAATATAATATAATAATTGATTCTTGGAATAAATAAATAAATAATAAAATAGATAATGAAAATAAATAAATAAATATGTAAATAATTAAATGAATAATAAAAATAATAAATAATCAGAACACTATATTTATTATGTACCAAATTATAGAATTTATTTAAATAAACTTATTAATTATATTGTTAATTAACACTAATCTAAATTCTACCGAAATTTCGGCAGCATTTCCCCTAAAAATGGGATTATCTACCTGCTTAAATATCAACAATATTATACCCATCAACCATTACACACACAGCCCATCCATCGGGCAATCAAACAAATTAATATAATAATGTCAACATTCAACTATTAATTCACAACTTATAATAAACTTCAAACATATCCCAATAATATTATTGAACATTCTTTGCTTCACATAAATATAATCAGCGTCTTTAGCTAATTGACAAATAAATGAAATCTTTCATACATATACATATAAACAGAAGTTATACCATTAAGTTAATTAGCTTCAAACTATTATAAAACTCCTTATTAAACCTTTATTTCATCATCCTTACTTAAGGTATAAACAACATCTTTAAACATTTACTAAAATTCTAAACTAGCCACTTACTAAAATTCTAAACTAGCTACTAAGAACCAATGCTTCAATTAAATTACAATTTCATAAATCCTTCTATTAGGTAACCCAACTCACAACTTGAACGTATAACTAAAGCTTCCTAAATTTCCTTCATCTTGCCACGAAAAATACAATTTCTAGATTATAGTAAATTATGTTTACCATCGAATCGTTACCTAACAAGATTGAAGCTATAGAGCATTAACCAATGGTATCCATCACAGAAATATTGAGAATATATCCATTTCTAGGTTAGTTCATATAAAAATGGCAACGATTACCTGCAATAGCTACTCCCCACCAAATGCAATAGGTTCTCCTTAACTTAGACTTATACATATATACACAAATTTCACTCATTTCCCATCAAAACCATCAAAACTTAGATTCTTAACATCCTATAATCCATATCAAGCAATGGTTTATAGAAATAATGAGAAATAGCTGCTGCCATTTTAAAATTGCTCTAATTTATTATATAGAATATGCAGCAAATACATTAGCCTACACATACTTTTAAAAATTTCAGTCTGCAGCTCATTTGGAATGATAAAAGTTTAAGATTTCCTTCCTATCATAGTGAAAACTCAAGCAAATAACCATTAAACTGCTGCCATCTTTAAAGGCTTATCAATTCCTCTAACAAATTGTGTAATTGGAATATGTGTGCACTGCTATGCACTGCTATTTTGTAATAAGAATAGTTTAAACATTAAAGCGGGAAAGGGACTTGGGGTTTCAAATCTTGGGTCTCTTGCACTGCTATTTCAAGTACGCCTTACCCGAGTATTCTTTTTTATTTTTTTATTTTTTGTAGGATCAAGTTCTTTTTCTTGTTGGTATGTACTGAAAAAAGAATTTATTTTTAAAAGCAATAATGAAAAGCAATAATGAAAAGCAACGATTTTATCTCAGCACTATATTGTCAATAACGTAATTAACTTTATATATTAGAAGCAAATATCATTTGTTTTTTATTTTTATTTTTATTTTTTATTTTTGGGTTCTTTTGCATTTGAGCAAAATAAGGTTATTGTCAAAATTTTTCATCAGATTGTAAAGTTGCGATATTGATAAGATTTTTTATGTAAACAGGACTAGGCACAAATTGATTTTTTTTTTTTTTTTTTGACATTCAAATTGAAAAGTTATACCAAGAAGAAATATGAAATAAGGCTGGATTTACTCCATCAACTTGGCCGCAATATGCAATTTGCCGAAAATTAACTGTTTGTACTATTTACCTCTTGAGCTTGCACTAAAAATACAAAATGTTCAAAAACAAATTGTTTGATATAAATCAAATATGATTAAAAAGTAATTAAATATTTGATCTACATTAAATATAATTAAAATAAATAATCAAATAAAAAATAATAAATATTTTTCTAACCAAATATCTCAATATAATCAAATCTTGTTCTCATTCTATAGTTTTTCTAAATCAAATACTGTAAAATTTTATAATTATTATTATATTTTATGATTTGGCTCAATTTGCTATGTGTTTTGAGATTTTTCGCTTTTGGTGTTTTTAAAAATCGAATTCGGGTTTACGGGGTCCAGTTTGCAATAATAAAATACTCCAGTTTAGCAATAATAAAATACTAGCTGGTATAATTTCATTGGTTGAAATAAAAAATTTAGTTTTTAAATGAAAATTCTTCGAAATTAAATTTTCGGATCGTTTCAGCAACCTAGCTCTTGGTATAAATTAAGTATTTCTTATTTTATGGCTTGTTTTATTTGTATTTTAATTAAATTTAAATTTAATTTAATACATTATCTTGATGGAATGTAATTAATAGATATTATCATGATAAAGACATTATCTAGAAATATAAAACAACTTATTTTCTTACAATTGATGTCATTACACCTTATCTTCTTACAACCGTGATAAATAATTATTGTCCTCCTTATACTTAGCAATTTCAGAGGATTACACTTGACTTTCATATAATATAAACTGCTCTGTTTATATATATATATATATATAATACAATGATCCGAAAGTAGCGATGTGTATATATGATTAATACTTAATGACTTGAATTCTAAAAGTGTGACAAATAAAGAAATAAGAATTTAAGCATAACTTTTATGTTAATGATCCGAAAATAATTTAAACATGTCAATAAGTTTTCTGTCACCTGTCCATATACAGATATGGATTACTCGACATTATAAGCAATAAATGCAAGTACCTGTACGTGTGTGTATATATAACGATTTTATATTTTTTTTTAGGAATACAAAAGTGTATTTATTATTGATGAGAATCCACGTATATATAGTTATAAGTGGAACCCTAATAGAGTTTTATACAAATTCAAAAAATAAAGTTTGCAATAATTAAGAATACAGACTTCTAACCCATATAGGACATTCACTTATTTCATAACACACAATTTTATTTTTCACCATTAAATTTAAACTAGTTAGATATAAATCATTAAATTTAAAATTGATCAAAATGACTTTTTACCCATAGAGTGAGTTATCAAAAGTAGAGCGTTTAGTTTTTTTATATAATGTTTAGTTTTTTATTATTAAAAATACAAGAAACTTGTGTAAATAAAAAAAAACTATTTTCAACATAACTATAAAAAAATAAAAATTTCAAAAATAAATAATTATCTAATACTTCAAATTCATATACTCAAAAGAAATTATTTAAGATTTTAATAAATAATTTTAAATTTTTATTATCATATTGTGAAAACATTTATTATGCATTTATGCAATTTAAATTATATTATATATACATGTCATCTCATTATTTTTAATATAATTTTTTAATTAAGAAAATTAAATTATACGACTCAAATGCTTGACTTATAAATCTCTCCCCTTTTATAATATCGAATTATATAAATTAAACTATGTAAATTGTATCTTGTGACTTCTAATTTGTACTTTAACCAATCTTAATTATTATCTTAAATTTATTTATATTCTCTAAAAATAATCCATATTGTATGTTTAGTCATAAAATAATTATTTAATTTTTTAAAAATATGAAATTATACGGTTCATATATATATCAAATAATTATTTTAAAATTAATTAATCTTTAAATTTTAACTTGATGGAACTTATATTTTTGTTGTAAATTCTATTTTACATTTTTCAACTTTGATATTATTTACTCATATAGCTTTTAAATACAATTTGCTTAGTTTAGAAGTCATATAATATAAAGGTCTATATAATATGAATTTATAACCTTCAATTTGTAAATTGGAATCTAGATTTTGTAATTAATATATTGTAATATATATATATATATAATATATATATAATATATTATGCCTTACTAATTATGCCTTTACTAATTCACCTATTCTTTATATATGTAAAACTGCTCTTATATGATATTTTATATACACGATCCCAATGGTATACATTAATTTTATTTTTAAAAAAATTTATAACACTAGAAAGATAAATTTTTGTGAAATTTGAATTCTAATAGTTTTTCCTGAATAATTTTATATTTATCATTGGATTTAGAAATGAGAAAAAAATATTTATTTTAAAAATACCATATCTTTTTTATAATATATTATAGGATAGAAGGTATACAATAAGAAAAAAAAGTTAGAAAATATATAGATAAATACAACATGTTTATATGCACATGTCTCAATTAATGAGCATTTTGTACCAATACAAAATTATTGACATCTGCATGTTAGTAAAAACCTGTAACAATTTTATCGTATGAACCCAATTTCACTGTGATTTTGTTCCTTTTCATTTTGCATATGATCCAACACGTTTTTGAGAAGTTGACTCATAAAATCTTATGATTTTACCATATTCACGAGTTTAACAACACTGTGATGGATAATAAAGTGATTATCTTCTAAGTTGAGAGACAGCAGATGAAAATAAGCATGTTTTGTTACAAGTTATAAATCCATTTGAATTATAAGCTTATTAGGATATTTGAATTATCTCGACGACGGATACTGAACTTATAGACATCTGCTTATTTCATAATAATTTAGACACAAATTTTATAGTTATTCCAAATATTAATAGCAGCCAACCGATGTACTAAATCCAAACCCCGAGATATATAATTTCCGAAGTTATTATATCGCCTTGACTGTGAAGCGTGGAGAATGAGAGCATCTATGCATGCAATCTACATGCGCGGTTGGCTCACATTTTGATAGAGTTAAAAGGCTAAAACAAGTTTCACATTAGGAGAATCTGTCTACTGTAACTTTATTAAAGTTATATGGTTTAAAGAATCTGAATATAGCAATGCTAGAAACAAACATGATTGGGAAAATGAAACAACAATATGCAAAGCATGAATTTGAAATGCTTTTTCAGCTCAAAGGCTATGAGTGAGAAAGGAAAGAACAACTGAAATGTGCAATTCACTTAAAAGAGCTTCAATCTCATAGATCTCATCTATTTGTAGCAAGGGTGAGCAGTCGGTTCGATTCGATTATTAAAAAATACAAACAGAAGTTTTTTGTCAATGGATTGAACCGAACGAAAACAGTCGGTTTAATCTGTTTTGATTGGTTTTACCATTTCGGTTCGATTTTAAATTCAACCAACGGATTTATATGAAATCGATTCGAACCGAATAATAAGTTCAGTTCAAACTGAATAAATCGACGACAGAACTTCTCTTGATTTAACTGACCGAATGACCCAAAATGAGTCGGTGCGATTTGAGATTCAGTCGGTAAGTTTCCACCCCTAATTTGCAGGACATAGACTATGTTTTGCTGTGATTATATATAGAACAAGCAAGCGTTTATTTTTTTATTTTTAAGAAAAGAACAAGCAAAGTATCATTACATTGATTTCATTATGGTGGAAATTAATGTACTATATTACCTTCTAATAATTGCATTGTAAACCATGCAGGAGATACTAGAATCATTAGTTAGTTGTTCCCGAGGGCTGAGCATATAATGGAAAATCCAACGAATCGAACCAATGAATATTGTTTAATTTGATTTTTAATAAAATTTTCATTTTGGTTTTAATTAAAAAGGACTACTTTTTTTTTTTTTGTTGAAATGAGGACTAATTTTTTATTAATTCAGTTAATATATAAAATTGAATAACATAAAAATTCTAAAAGTCAAATTGATTTAACTTGAGAATTCAGTCGGAAAAAAAAAAAAAAAACTTGAACTAAACTAAATATATCTAGTTTAATTCGATTTGATTTTATGAACAACTTGATTCAATTTCGATAACAACAAAATATGCATATATTTTATTATTTATTTTAATTGAATTTAGCATTATTTTGAATAGTAAAATAAGAATAAACTCCATATTGCATGGTTTTCTCTCTTTATTTGATTTGCACATGAGCTACATCAATATTTGCTACTTTAAGCAAAAATGAACCAAAAATGATCCATTTGGCACCGAATCAAAACAAAGAAGGCCTTTGAAGCCTTGCTGATGTTATAATCCAATTAATGCTCCTCGAAAGCCAGAAGAACCCAAGGTCCAACGCCCAGCCAACCCAAGAAGAAAGAAAGAAGGAGAATTGATCAACGTGGAAGAAGCTGGACCAAGGCAGAAATAATCTTTAAAATGATCTTCTAACAGATCACTTGGACCAAAAAAGAAGCATTGCACCTGGTTATTGGATGCAGCTTCTCTTAATTATTTTAACAATTCTTTCCAAAAGCTGGGCGGTGGAGACTGCTTTTCAAATGCAACTTGTGCAAGTGGTGTGTGATGTGACCAATAGATGCTAAGCAAAAAATTTATGTAAGGAGCAAAGAAAGGAGTTGTAGGGGTTGGACATTCTCTTTGGGCACTTGTTGCCATGTAAGAGAACAAGGAGTAGCCAATCAAAAGAATTTCTCCAACAATTGGAGAGAGAGTCAATAGCTTTAAGCACTAGTGTTACTACAACACAAAGGGAGAAAGAGCAAGGATTTTGACAAACTTGAGACGTGAGCACCGTGGTCAACCCACCAAAAAAAATCTCAAAGTTTGTTATTTATGCCTTTTATTCCTTTTGTGTATTTATTTGTATTGATATATTCGTAATAATGCTAGGTTAAATATCTGGATCTAGTTATGAGATTTATCTATTAATTTAAAAATGCAACTTTGAATAGTTTGATTTGTGTTATATGCTTAAATTCCTGATTTAATGTGCTGATCTTAATGCATGTAATTGGTTCGGCCCTTTATTTGCATGATTTTAGATCTGATTGAACATGCATGTAATTGGTTCGGCCCTTTATTTGCATGATTTTAGATCTGATTGAACAAAACCGAGAGAGTGACAAACTAGATTGGATCTCATATATTAAACCCGAAATTTTTAAACCTAGAGATAGGCTAAGTTCTTTGAGGGCAAAATAATTAACACAGGCTTAATGAGTTGTAATTGTATTAAGTTACGAAAGTAGGTGTCGCACGGTTTTAACATTCCATTTAAACTCGAGAGATAAATCTAGATATCCTAGGTTAGTTCTCCTTCAGGAATTGGCATAAAATGTTTTAACCATGTTAAGCTACGAAAGTAGATGTCATGTGGTTTTGATGGTCCGTTGAGATTTGAGAGAGGAAGTTAGACACCATAAATCAACTATTTATAGTTTGCACTAAGAATTAATAGAGATCCCATAGCTAGATTATCTTAACAATTATTTGCTTGAATTTACTTTTGATTATCTCCACTTGCTAATTTTAATTTGCATTTATTTAATTTAATTTGAAATTTAGTTTAAATCATTTTCATTCTATCTGATCTTCCTAATAATTGTCAAACATAGAAAATTAATAGCCTATTTTCCCAATTTGTGTGAGACGATAATCTTTTTACCACTTGTACGATCTATATACTTGCGGAGCGAATATTAATTTTCCAAATTAATGGAACAAATTTTTGGCGCTATTGTCGGGGATTGGTGCGTAAAATAGATATTAATTTAAGTGTGAGACAATTAATTAGGAAATTTTCTTTGGAAATTTTCTTTTGATTTATTTTCATAAAAAAACAAAACAAAAAATATATATATTAAATATTTTCTTTCGCTTACGTTAAGTTCGTCCACGTACTTGCCTTTTTCTTACTTGCAAAACCAAAATATAATAATAATAATATAATATAATATATATTTAGATGTTCCTTTTGTTTATTAGTTTCCGTTCATTCTTTTTTATTTTCTTTTTAAATTTTATTTTGAATTTTATTTTTTCTTTTAATTAGTTGACTTATTTAATTTTTCCTTTTTATTTCTTTTTTAGATATTTAATTTAATCTTATTATCTCTTTTTAATTGTTTTTCATTTCATTTTCCTTTTTCTCTTTTTTTTTAATTCTTTTTATTTTCTTTTACTTAATTACTTAATATATTATTATATATATATATATATTATATTATATATAATATATGAAATTTTTATTTCTTTTAATTAGTTAATAATATATATAATAAATTTTAATTAATTGTTTCGTATTACTCACTTCCTTTATTTTATTTTCTTTCTTATTGTTATTTATTATTATTCTTTTAATTTTCTTTAATTAGTAATAATATATATAATAAATTTTAATTAATTGTTTTCGTATACTCACTTCCTTTATTTTATTTTCTTTCTTATTGTTTATTTAATTATTATCTCTTTTTAATTTTTGAATTTAAATTAATTTGTATAAATAAAAAATCTTTTCTTTTCTTTTATTTTTCTGATCGCTAAGCGGACTAGTCTTTTATGCTAGGATCAAGAAGTGCAGAATTATTACCTCTTGATCTAGAAATCGAAAGAACAACCCGCGCTTTGAGAAGAGAAAATCTGAGGTATCGGAGAAGAAGGCGAAGCCTTATAACAAAAAGACGTGGAAATGCAAACATAATTTTGGAAAGTGTCAAACTGACAGACTCGCCAGAGATTCCTGAACAAAATCAAGCTAGAATGAGATCGAAGACCGAGATCAACAACTGAACACGATGGCCGAAGAAAGAGCTTTGTGGGATTTAAATGTTCCTAATCTTGAAGGAGCACAACTAGCTATTGTGGGACCACCAGTTGCAGCCAACAATTTCGAGATCAAGCCATCTTTAATTTATATAGTGCAATAGTCGCAGTTTGCAGGACAACCAAATGAAGATCCTAATGTGCACATCGCCACATTTCTAGGGATTTGTGATACATTGAAAATAAGTGGCGCATTACACAAAGCAAATCATTTGAGGCTATTTCCTTTTTCGTTGCGGGATAGAGCAAAACTTTGGTTACACTCTATGCCCGCTGGATCATTCACCACCTGGGATGAATTGAGTCGAGCTTTTCTTCAAAAGTATTTCCCGCCTAGTAAGACTACAAGGCTGAGAAAAGAAATATCCAATTTTTGAATGAAGGAAGACGAGACGTTGTACGAAGCCTAGGAGAGATTCAAGGATCTTCAAAGCTAATGTCCGCATCATGGATTTGAAAAGTCAACTTTAGTACACCAGTTTTATGATAGAGCAACTCCGACAACTCGAAGTGCCTTAGATGTCGCTGCAGCTGGATCATTTTTAAAGAAAAGAATTTCTAAAGCTTATGGATTATTGGAGGAAATGGCAGCTAGTAGCTATCAGTGGAACGAAGATAGAAGTACAACAAAGAAGGTGGCGGGACTACTAGACGTAGATGGATTGATGCTTTTGAATGCTAAGTTTGATGCACTTGCCAAGAAATTGGACAACTTGAGTGTGAATACAGTAGCAACTCTGCCAATGGGATGTGAAGTTTGTGGAAATATCAATCATACAGGTATGGAGTGTCAGTATGGAACAACTGAATATACAGTGGAACAAGCCAATTATATTCAGAATAATTACCAGCCTAAACCTCGAGGAAACCCATTTTCAAATACATACACACTTGAGTGGAGAAATCATCCGAACTTTTATGGTCAAACCAGTAAAATCCACCTCCTAGACCTATCTTGACTAACAACCTAAGACTACCACCACCTGGATTCCAAAAGCCAAATATTCCTCAATCCTATCAGAATCCATAAACACAGCCTTACCAAAATCCTACATCCAATCTTGAGGCCATGTTTGAAAGTTTTCTATAGAGTCAAAACCACAGAGCAGATGCACAAGAGAAGCTTATCAGGTAGTTGAATGAGAAAGTCGATCAACTTACAACTCATCAAAAGATGATGGAGCATCAAATGGCACAACAAGCTAGCTCTTCGAACTCTAAAGCTTATGGAAAGCTTCCGAGTTAACCAGTTCCAAATTCAAAAGAGCAATGTAATGTAGTGACTTTGAGGAATAGGAAAGTTTTAGAAGATCCAAAGCTGAGACTGCAAAAGGAAAGGTTAGCTGAGAGAGAGGTGGTAAACCTAGATGAAAATCTGAGCCTACGAAGGAAGAGAAAAAGAAGGAAAAAGAATTAAAGAGATTAAGAGAAGAAGACATACAGAGAGGGATGAAAGCTTTTGAGTCGCCGATTCCATTTCCACAAAGATTGAGGCAAGCAAACCTTGATAGACAATTTGGCAAGTTTTTGGAGATGTTGAAGCAATTGTATGTCAATATCCCCTTCACGGACGTCATCGCTCAAATGCCATCATATGCCAAATTCTTGAAGAAGATATTAACAAAGAAGAGGAAATTGGGAGAACTTGAAATAGTAGCACTCACTGAGGATTGTAGTGCTGTGACTCAGAATAAACTACCACCCAAGCTAAAAGATCTTGGTAGTTTTTTTATACCATGTGAAGTAGGAGCTATGAAGATTGACAAGGCTCTATGTGATCTTGGAGTAAGCGTAAGCCTTATGCCTTTGTCTGTTTTCAAAAAGCTAAATATTGGAGAACTGAAGCCCAACAAGGTGATTTTACAACTCGCAGATCGATTAGTCAAATATGTAGTTGGAGTAGTCGAAGATATGCCAATTAAGGTTGGAAAGTTCTATGTCCCAGTAGACTTTGTGGTGCTGGAAATGGACAAAGATGTACACATTTAAATCATACTTGGTCAACCCTTCTTAGCTACAGTTGGAGCATTGATTGATGTGAAAGAAGGAAAGCTTACATTGAAGGTTGGGAAGAAGAAGTTGTTTTCAACTCGTTTGAGATGATGAAGCTACCAGCTGAATTTTCAGAATGCACGCAAGTCGATATGGTAGAAGAAATAGTGAAAGAAAAGTTTGTTAAGGAAACTCTCATCGACGCGCTAGATTCCTATCTGAAGGACACTGAAAAGGTGGAAGAAGTAGAAGAGGAAGTATAGAGCTCTACATCGAGGAGTTTTCAGAGTAATGATGAAAAGCAACCTGATCAACCTTGTTTGAAAAAAAAGGAGGAAGCACCACATGTAGAACTTAAACCTTTACCACCTGGATGAAGATAAGCATTTCTTGGCCAAAACTCTACTTATCTTGTAATTATAAATTCTTCATTAGATGATAATCAAGAAGAGACTTTATTGAATCTACTTAGGAAGGATAAGAAGATATTAGGATACAACATACATGATTTGAAAGGCATAAAACCTTCTATATGCACACATAGAATACTAATGGAGGAAGGATTTAAACCTTCAATTGAACCTCAGAGAAAACTGTATCCTACTATGAAAGAAGTAGTCAAGAAAGAAATAACCAAGTTGCTAGATGTAGGTATAATATATCCTATCTCGGATAGTCCATGGGTTAGTCCAATCCATGTGGTACTTAAGAAAGGAGGTATTACAGCAGTGAAAAATGAGAATGATGAAACTTTAGCAACTAGAACAGTTACGGGATGACGAATGTGCATTGATTATAGGAAATTGAATAGTGCCACCTATAAGGACCATTCCCTTTACCTTACATTGATAAAATTTTAGAGAGATTAGCCGGTCACTCATACTTTTGCTATCTTGATGGTTTTTTTTGGTTTCTATCCAATTTATATTCATCCATTAGACCAGGAAAATACCACTTTTACTTGTCCATATGGCATATTTGCTTTTAGACGAATGCCCTTTGGACTCTGTAATACCCCAACTACATTTCAAAGATGCATGACTAATTTTGTCGAAGAGATCATGGAGGTATTTATGGATGGATTTTCTATGTATGAGACTTCCTTTAATAATTGTTTAACTAACCTATCAGAAGTCCTAAAACATTGTGAGGAAGTAAATCTTATCCTAAATTGGGAAAAATGTCACTTTATGGTACAAGAAGTAGTTCTCGGACACATTATCTTGGAAAGAGGAATTGAGGTTGACAAAGCAAAGGTAGAAATCATTGAAAAAATGCCGCCACCTTCTTCAGTAAAGGAGATTCGGAGCTTTATGGGTCATGGGGGGTTTTACCAATGATTTATAAAAGATTTTTCCAAAATCTCTAAACCTCTGTGCGATCTTTTGGCTAAAGATGTTCAATTCGTCTTTGATGAGGAATGTTTAGACTCTTTTTGCAGGTTAAAGGAATCCTTGATATCAGCTCTGATTATTCAACCAACGGATTGGAATCTCCCTTTCGAGATTATGTGTGATGCAAGTGATTATGCAGTGGGAGCTATACTCGGACAACTGAAGGACAAAAGCCATATGTCGTTTACTATGCTAGTAGGACTCTTGATTGGGAACAGATGAACTACAACACAATGGAAAAAGAGTTTCTAGTAGTAGCATGGGCATTGGACAAATTCAGTGATTATTTGTTCGGATTGAAAGTCACCATCTTCACGGATCATGCAGCTATTAGATACTTAATAGCAAAGAAAGTTGCGAAGCTGAGATTAATCTGATGCATGCTACTCTTACAGCAGTTTGATTATGAGATCAAGGACAAGAAGGGAGTAGAGAATATGGTAGTTGATCATCTGTTTAGAGTCAAGCGAGAGGGTGACGTTAGATATGAGATGAAATTCCCAATCGAGGACTCATTTCCAGGGAAGCAAATGTTTATTGTGCATGATCGCAAGGTACCATGGTTTACAGATTTTGTTAATTACCTTGTGTGTAGAATTATTTCGCCCAATTTAAGCTACAACCATAAGAAGAAATTCTTTGCTGAGGTGAGAAATTATTATTGGGGGGAACTATTATTGTACAAGAAGTGCGGAGATGGAATCATGAGATGTTTATCGGAGGAAGAAATCCAAGTAGTACTGTTTCACTGTCATACTTCACCTTATGGGGGTCATTTTGGAACAGCTAAGACAATTGCTAAAGTATTAAAAGCGGGATTTTTTCGGCCTACGCTCTTTAAAGATGCGAGAGATTTTGTAATTTCTTGTGACAAATGCTAGAGAACTGGGAACTTGTCCATAAGGGACGAAATGCCACTCCATGGAATTTTGGAAGTTGAGATATTTGATGTGTGGGGCACAGACTTCATGGGACCCTTCCCATCGTCCTTTTCACATAAATACATCCGTTAGCAGTTGATTACATTTCCAAGTGGGTAGAGGCTGTTGCTGCACCGATCAATGATGCAAGAGTAGTGGTAAAATTCTTGAAAAAATTTATAATCACCAGATATGGAGCACCAAGAGTTCTCATCAGTGATGGAGGAACTCATTTCTGTAATCGATCATTGGAGGCACTTCTGAAGAAATATGGGGTCACCCATAAGGCAGCAACCCCTTACCATCCATAAACCAGTGGGCAAGTGGAGATCCAATCGGGAAATTAAGAGCATCCTGCAGAAAACAATGAACGCTACAAGGAAAGACTGGGCTTTAAAGCTTGATGATGGTCTTTGGGCTTATAGAACTGCTTATAAGACCCCAATTGGAATGTCCCCTTTCAGGCTTATTTTTGGAAAACCATGTCACCTACCTTTTGAATTAGAGCACAAGGCTTACTAGGCAATGAAAACTTTGAATTTCGACATGAAGGTAGCAGGCAAGAAGAGACTTTACAGCTGAATGAGATGGAAAATTGAGATGGGACTTGTACGAGAATGCGAAGATTTACAAAGAAAGGAAGAAAGCCTAGCATGACAAGCATATCCAGAGAAAAGAATTTAAGGAAGGAGATCTAGTGTTACTGTTCAATTCGCAATTGTGACTTTTCCCAGGTAAATTAAAATCACGATGGTCCGGTCCTTTTCAGGTGATATGAGTATTCCCTCATGGAGCTATGGAAGTGTGGAGCGAGAGTTCTGGAAGTTTCAAAGTCAACGAGTAGCGATTAAAGCCCTACCATGTTGCAGAAAAATTTCAAGGAGACAGTTACTCCTTGATGGATCCACTTCACTAACTACTAGAGAAAAGTCAAGCTAAGGACAAAAAATTAGCGCTTATTGGGAGGCAACCCAAAAATAAATAAATATAAATATTGGGAGGCAACCCAAAAAAAATAGAATTATAGAATATATATATATAATATATATATAATATATATATATATATATATATATAATAAGAATATAATAAAAAATATAAAATAAATTAAAAAAATAATAAATAAATATAAAAAAGGTAAATAAATATAAAAAAAGAGAAATAATAAATTAGTACATGTGCAGTTGTCATTAATTGTTTTTACTCCATTTGCTTTATAAAACTTTATTTTATCTCTTACTTAAGTTTATAGTATTTTATTTTCCTTTTACTTTTACTTTTATCTTTTATTCTTTAAACTATTATTTGAATTTGATTTTTGTTTCTTTTATATGGCTAATGGTCATGTGCTATTTTGAATTTTTTAGGCAAAATATGGGTTGCAGAAGGTGGTATCATGCTATATTATATGAGAAGATTGAGGTGGCAAACACATCATAAAGGGGGAGTTGAATTGCATGGAGAAGGGACACTGAATACATGGGACGACCAGCCAGAAGATCATTTCGTGGATCATGTCGTCTCACACAGCAACAATTGTACAACATTTGCTTTCTAGGTGTGCAATTCTTACTTCATTCTATGCTAGGTGTCATTTCTCCTTTCCAAATTGAGGCACATGGATTCCATGCAACCTCACATTAACACTCCACTGACCTACTTGATCTTTTTGCATGGTATTTAAACATTTGCACTTCACAGAACATTCCAACTTCCGTGCAATTTTACTAGCCTTTCACCTTCAAATACTTTGAAGATCCACAGAACCTAGCAACACCTTTTCCTTCCATTTCTTTTCAAACATTCCCAGTAATTTTCATCCCTCCATTTTTGGTTACCATGCCTCCACGTCGTGCCTCTTCTCCGAAATTGGTCTACAAGCGGCAATGCAAGTCCCCTCCTCCAAGTACTTCCAATGTCTTGGACTAGTCAAGCCAACTGCAAGCCAGAACCAACTTCTCCAGCCACGCGAGTTTCCTCTCGCACGACCAAGATGGCCCGTGCTACCCACTAGGTACTTCACCAAAGCACTCCTAGAAAAGGCTAAAGATTAGGGATGAATTCATGGGGATTTTGGAAAAGATTGGGTGGAAAAGTTTGTTTTTTATTAGATGCAGGACCTACAGAAGGTTAACTTTAGAATTCATTTCCACTTTTAAATTCGATTATGACCCTAGGCATCTGGATGCTTTTGGTCAAGTAAACTTTGAAATGAATTTACACACAATACCTCACCACCGTCCAATCCATAAACTGACTTTTAGGGACACCAAATGACGATTTTAGAGAGCCACCAATGGGGTTCAATGAAAATGATGCTTGGGTTTTGTTTTCAGGTGAAAATACCACGTTTAGGACCACCTCCATAACCAATGCATTAAGGAATATGCCACCTAGGATCCTCCACCGTTTCATATCTAAAATTCTCCTAGGTAGGCACCAACATACAAGAAGGATTATAAGAGAGGAACTATTTCTCTTATGGGCAGCCTCCAATGGCATCAAAGTTGATGTTGCCTTGTTTGTGTAAACACCTTGCTAGGTTACACCAAGCTTCCCATACCACCATAGTTGTTAGAGGATTAGTTACTCGTCTAGCTATAGGTTTCAATGTGTTTAAGGATGGATATGCTAAGTGTCCCATAGGAAATATTAAAAAGGAGAAATTTACAATGAGCTCACTTATAAACATGAAGCTTATAACTAGGCTTGAAGAATATTTTTACTTTATGGACAAAAATGGTAGTGTAGAAGGAGACCATATAGCAATTGTAGTTGAAGAAGTGAGTGATGTCGCAACTGAGATGTCGGAAGAAGAGGATGAGAGTGATGAGGCTACAGAAGAAGAAGCATCAGATGACGAAATAACCATGCAATGTGCAATGAGTCAACCACCCATAGATTTGAGGGAAGATGAGGATCATATAGAAGAGCTCCCCATTGGGACTGTACAAACTGTGCCCATCATGCAAAAAGATGTGCCACTTGTAACAAGCTCCTATGACAACAAGTGGCCCGCCTAGCTAGCATCGAGACCAAACTTGATTGCCTCTTGGTTCTTATGCATCAACTTATTGACTCCTTAAGGTTGAGCCCTCGGTTTCCCACCTTCCCTTAATTTCCATTACTGCCTCCACACTAAACTCTTTTTGTTTTGATGTGAACCTAGGAAATGGCTTGTATATATGTTACTAAGCCATAGTTTGTGAAATATATCTTTGATATTTCCACATGTATTAGATTTGATTTTATGAAATATATCTTTGATATTTCCACATGTATTAGATTTGATTGAAGCAAGGATAATTTTAAAGATGATACAGTTTGTGTTGGATACAGTAAAACACAATGTTGATATTTCCACATGTATTAGATTTGATTTTATGAAATATATCTTTGATATTTCCACATGTATTAGATTTGATTGAAGCAAGGATAGAGGATTTTTATTGAGTTGGTTATAAAATGATACATAGTGTGATACAGTAAAAACAAATGTAGTATAATAAGCAAAGAGTAGATACCACTCACCCCACGGTTGGGAACTAATGATTGGCTCTATCTACAAAGATTTTGGATTTGCTCATAATGATCAAATTATATAATTATTTTTTGTAAATATTTACCCTAGATTCTTGTAAATAAAATGGAATAATATGAGTGTGTGTTTATTTTCTTGTAGCTTATGTGATTTATTTCCCTATCTATTTCTTTGTAAATATGTGATAATAATGGTAAAGATCGCTCCACAACTTCTTTTTCTCAAGTCAGAACAGTTCTGGATCATCAGTTCGAAACGATGAACAAAACAACCTTCTCAATGATCGTTTTAGTTGGCACTAGTCTCTTAATTTAAAACTTGGACTTTGAGCCCAAATCCTTTGCCCTAGCCATTTACCCATTCCCTTTTAAACCCAGTAGTCCTTTAAACCCAAAAAAGCCCCTTACATCCAAAAGCCCAATTTTTCCAAAACCCACCTAATTACCCATTTCCACTAACCCTTCTTTAATAACCCTCAATTTCCTTAACCCCCAATTTATCTCCCAACCAACCATTAATTTAAAATTAATTTGAATTCCCCCACATTTACTTAGTAACCGCCCATTCCCACCAACCCAAGAAGCCCACCATAAACAGCCCCTCTCAAATCGTTTCAATGCCTTATCCGCTCTGTCCCTTGATTCCCCTTGCGTGCTCTGTTTCACACTATGGGATGGGAAAATTTTGTGGCCAACCAATTTCCCTCTTTCAAAGAACTCACCCTTCCAGTTCTAAGTTCCCTTAGAAAAACTAAAATTCAGAAATATCCAAGAGTAGCTTTTACCTTATTAGGATGAGACGTTACACTTAGTTATGATGCTCTTAACTACCATTTAGGGTTACCTAATTGTGCAGTTGGTTTCCAAACTATGTCTTTTGATTTTAGTTTTGAGCTAGCATGGAACGAAATTTCTTATAGAGCACATGGATTTGGCGATAGGCAAGCTAAATCTAATGAAATTGACAGTGTTGTGCTACAAATTATTCACTCATTCTTAGCCAACACCATTTTTGCCTGCGGAAAGAGCCAAGGCCATGTTTCTTCCCAAGAGCTGTTCTTGCTCTCAGCTTTTTACCACAATCAGAAACTCTCTCTTGCAACCTAGATCATTGACCCCATGCTTCACATTGCCTTTCGCCAGAAGGGAGTCATTGCTTTTGGCGGTCTCATCACTGCAATTGCTATTAGCTTAAATGTTTTCACCCTTGATGACCCAATTTTTGAGGCATTGCCACCGGTTGACTGCATAAATCGCAAAACTCTCATTTATACGGGCCTACTCAAGAAATGCATAGGTGTTTCTATCCTAATCAACAGGTATGGGGAAGAGCTTTTAGTCCCTGACACCGGCATTCCATTACCGAGCCTTACCATTGACCCTACTGCCACCTCAGACGACCTGCCAAATGATCTAGAAGCGCCTGCTCCGCCTTCATCTTTCCAGCATCAAGCGCTTGAGCGCTTAGACCGCATCGAGGAGAGCATTCATCAGCTCACTCACACCATACTCCGCCTCCTCCCTGATTTTGATGACTCACCATCATTCTGAGATTGCCTATTTTAGGATTTCTTTTTAGTAATTTTCATTTTTTATGTTTCATTTTCATTTTCTTAGGTACTTGATGTTTTGCATTGTTAAGTTTTATTGTTGTCTTTTTAACTTAGCCTCTTACTTTTGTTATCTTTAGTCCTATATTAATCATTATTCCTCTTTTGTCTTGTTTTTCTTTTATTTACGTGCATGAATTTGTTGTTTATGGATTAAATAATGCTCACCCTAATGTTCTCTAAAGTTTTGTTTGATATCTGAGCCCCACAGCCGAACTGATGTCAACATTGGGGACAATGTTGAAAATAAGTGTGGGAGGTATGCTTAAACTAGCGTATTTTTACTGCTCTTATTTGAAACGACCTCCCAAAAGAACTTCTCGCAGATCATTTTGGCATCATACTCTGCTGTTACTCCCATGAATCTTTCTTTTGAATTGTCCCCACAAAATTTTCAAAATTCATGCATTTCTGCCCATTGATTTAATGTTATATATTAGGAAGCAGAACATATTTTATGAATGTGCATAAAATTATTTTCAAAATTTGCTCTTGAAATATTAAATTCTTGGTTTGTTTTAAGAATGAGAATTAGTTGACCCTTAAGCCTTGATTTCTCACTTAAGTATAAGATGTTAGATTATTTTAATAATCTGTATGTGGCCCATGTGATTAAAGGGCTGGTTCTAATTAAGGTGGCCTAAGATGATGGTTATTGGGCTTAATGTTTTCACTTTAAGTATAAGATGTTTCTAGATTATTTTAATAAATCTGTATTGGCCCATTTGTGATTAAAGGGGTGGTTTTAACTTTAATGGTGGCCTAAGATGATGGTTATTGGGTTAATTGGATAAAGAGCCGAGTTGGGTTTTAAATACCCTTCCTTGCCTTATAAAAGAACAAAGGATCAACAATTAGGTGTTTAACACAGAAACAGACGAGCATGTGCGGCTCTTCCTTCAACACAACATACGAAAAATAGTTGTTTTGAGGAAGAGCTCATAAAAAGAACTTTCCGCAGCTGTTGATTATTTCTCTTGACCATCTTAAGAGCAGCACTTACGGGATAAGAAGGCCAGAGTGAAGAAAGACGATTTAGATCTGCATGTTACAGGTTGAGAATCGAATTGTCCAACAAGATAACCCATCAACCGTAGCATTGCATGTCTACTGGCATACATGGTCTTCGGGCTGGTTCCGATTTTGTTATATTTGTTTATGCGTCAAACAAATTCTCATGAAACATAAGATTTGGGCAGTATATTAATATTTCACACATTGCGGTATCAAGGCCTACCTTACGTTATACTATTAGTAGATTTTGATTTCGATAGCATTTGTGTTTAGTTAAATTAATGGTAAAATAATATTCGTTTCGGTTTGTTGCAGCGCTTGTTATTATTGATATCTACTTTCAGGTTATAATTGTGCGAATGCGCCACTACATTATGATAGAAAATTGTAAAAGAAATCTGGGTTCGTTTTCCTTATGTAGCCTCCGCAGGAAAGCTACAACTTTCACAGGCCACGGGGCCATCATCGTGTCGACCTTTTCATTATAAATCAACCTATGTATCACTCGTGATGATTGTTCTTAAGTTAATCTATAAGAGCAATCGCTCTAGTTGTTGCATGAGCAAATTGCCATGACTTTTATAACCGGGTTCATTTCATGTTTACGGGTTAAGTTCTTGAATGATATTAATTGTAACTCTTATATCGAAGTTTTTTGTTCTTGCACTCAATCACTTGTGTCTCACCTTAGTGATAGAGACGCTCGTCGCGCTCGCTCAGCACATTAGTAGGCGAAGTGTTGTCGTGTAGGTATCTCGCTTTTGTTGACTCAATTAGTGTACTCGGATTTGCGATGTTTTCAACTTTTCATATTTTTGATGTTAAGCCGCAGACATGAAAGTGAAAATTGGAACAATTGAATCTCTGTTGATTATTTTGTTAGGTTACCAAGGTAGACTCATTATTATAACTAAGTTGGGCATTAAAGAGCCTTATCATTGTACACGGGCAATTCAGGTTATCAAAGAACTATGCATTAAGCATATTGAATAGTTGAATGGAAAAAAAAGTAATGGGTATTTGCAGCTAATGGGCCGGGCGTGTACAATGGCCTTCGTCTTTTGAACTCATAGCTTATTTAGTTTGTGCACACATACTCTGGAGAGATATCTTCCCTATCCGCACACTCGAACCGTACCTATGCAAAACATGGTATGATTATTCCCCGACTCTACCTCTCTCTCTATTGTTACTTTTGGAGCTTGATCTTCCACTTGCTTGTAAAGCTAATGATTCTTAAAATATTTTACCAACAGGTGAATTATTTAGATGCATAACTCTACAACAGAAGCTGGATCACTGTTGTTTGAACTTCCAATTTTATGTTTACTCTCAAAGCGATAACGTAATGAGATATGTTGTAAGTGTTGTATTTTCTTTTAACACTGTTTGCCTATGGGGCACTGGGTTGATTAAGTCAATGATTGAAACTATTGCTTGATTCGTGTTCCGAACCAGAAATTCCATTATTAGTTAGGAGTTTGGAACTTGGATTTGCATTAGGTCTCTGAAAGCCAGCAAGACATTACAGAGACCAGGAACCATGGAAGCTGAAAGGGTCTCATGTATTTGAGGCATTGGGAGCGGCATTATTGTCTAACAGGCTGAGCTTTGAACTTATATGAGTGAGATGGACAATGGCTTGAAAATGTTAAACGCCATCAATGCTAGAACAGCAATGCGAGAGAGGTACATTGCTGAATTAAGGAATTACTCCCATCGGAACATAGCTGCAAGCTCCATCGTAGGATCCTTGATGAGTGTAGCTAACACGACAAAGTTTTGATTTGGGTTCACAATCCATTCACTGTCATGTGGGACTGGCATGCAGGAAATTGGCAGCCAAACTGAAAATCATGGAATGGATGTGAGTGAATCCTTTTTTAGTTGTCTAATTTATTATTTAACTCACTTTCTCTTGGTTGGTCAGTTCTCCACTTATCATCTCATGCTACCCCAACCGGGTTTGGTTCAACCCAACTCACCCTTCCTCTATGAAATGACTCAACTCAACGCACTAGGATGTTACAGGAACACTCCATCAATCTCACATTTCATAATGGAGCTAGTAGCAGCAACAACAAATCAGGGAAGAAAGGCAAGAAAGGCAAGAAAAGGGACAGTGCCCTAATGAAGGTTAACGAGGGCCAAATCCGTAAGGAATTGAAGTGCTACTTCTATAGGAAGAATGGTCACTTCAAGAAGGACTGTCCTAAAAGGAAGATTTGGTTTGAAGACTTCTTTCTTCGATTTCTTATGTTTTCAAGTATGTTTTGAAATTCAAATCTTATTGAGATGGCCTAATTAATACTTTAAGGATTAGATTCTTTAGGATGCAGACTAGTTCTTGTTTATAGTCAATAAGATGGAGTGTTGCTCTCGTCTCCGATCCCAAACCATATAAGATTAGAAAAAAGTCCTCCCTCCATATTTCAGATCGGAGGGAAATCTGGAATGATAGGCCACGAAATAGAAGGGAATTTGGACTTTAAGATTGATCCTGGACACTGGTCGTTATGTTTGAATAGAAGGTTTTAATAGTGAGTGAGAACTTCTTAAATTAGAGGTGGTGAATTATTAGTTAAATGTTAATGAGAGATGGACAAATGTCACAGGTCCAAAATTTGCAAAAGTTCCTTGAAGCTCGTGGATCTTGTGCAGCCAATGTACACAAATGCTAGGGTACACCTCAAGCAGACATGGTGCTTGATAGCTGAAACGGCATAATCGTACCTCTCAATATGATCAAATGAGTTAGAGTATTGGACTGAATAATTGTACTGTACCTTTATTGTGTGGATGCATGCATTAAAGATAACTGCAATTTACTTAATAGGGTTCCCTTAATAGGGTTCCTAGTAAGGCAGTTCCTAAGACCCCTTATGAACTGTGGACAGGAAGGAAACCTAGTCTGAGGCATCTTCATGTTTGGGGTTGCCCGATGGAAGTAAGGATATATAATCCACATGAAATGAAGCTTGATGCTAGAACGGTTAGTGGATTTTTCATAGGATATCCTGAAAAGTCAAAAGGGTACAGATTTTATTGTCCTAACCATAGTACGAGAAATGTTGAGTTTGGTAATGCTCGGTTTATTGAAAATGGCCAAATTAGTGGGAGCAGTGAACCACGTAAGGTGAATGTGCAAGAGATTCAGATTGAAAATCCAATGTTGCAAGAGATTCAGATTGAAAATCCAACTACAGATGGATTTTCCTCCTAATGTCTCTTCTTCGTGTTGATTGTCCATCCCAACTTTTTTTTATCACGGTTTAACAACATGTTGACACAACAACAAACAGCTTCCAAACCCACCCAAACTTTGACCATCAATAAATGATTGAACCGTTAAATGATGAAGCAAATTCACAATATGATTCAAAGTGGGTTTTCCACCAAGAAATAGCATTACCGGGGTCACAAAGGTAAGCAGGCCAGCTTATTCAGTGATATCTGTGGTTTGATTTACTCCACTTGAGCATGAATGTGAAATTGGAAGCATTGATAAGGATCCCAGTCTCTTTCCTAGAAAGCCATGGAATGTTGATAATTTTTTCTGCAAAAGTGGTTTTGAATGCCATTGAAGGAAAGAAATGCAACAGGTGAGTTTACAATCAAGTTGGATTTACGTAAAAAAGTTGCCTTGGTGTAAAAAGCAAGTCGGTTGTAAATTGGGTTTTTAAGACCAAACGGACTCTAAGGGCAACATTGAAAGATATAAGGCTAGACTTGTTTGCTAAGGTATTAATCAGGAGTGTGGCATTGATTGTGATTTAATAGAAGAGTACCTTTTCTCCAGTTATCCAAAAAGGACTCTTTTTAAAAATTATTTTTGGCCTTTTTTGGTGGCTCCTTTATGAATCTAGGGCTTTCACCATTGGAGTAAAAAAGGAACCAACCTTTTCTTATGGTGCTTAGAGGAGAAAGTATAATTATGGACCAAACCAGAGGATATTATGGCCACAGGAAAAAGAAAATTTTGGTTGTGTAAGTTGAAGAAGTCAATATAGGACTGAAGCCAAGACTTCCCGTCAATTGGTATCTTAGTTCAATAATACCATTCACTTCACTATGGTTTTAAGAACATTTGGTTGATCGGTGTATGTATTTATATGAAGGTCAGTGTGTGAGCAAAGACTTCAATTTTTTATGTTAGTCCTAATTTTTTTTGGGGTTTGATTGACCAATTTTTTGCCTGAGCCGAATGATGTTGGACGTTGTTACGCATATGATGTAAAGGGTACTTTCTCTCTTAGAACTTTTGAAATTGAAAAAGATTATGGAGGAGGGCATCCTTTTGTGATTGGAAATAGGCAAATTTCCCTGGTGTAAATTCACAAGCAGATGTTATCATTGTCTCAAAGAGCTGGAAACATTGAATAAGGTATTTAGAGAGATTCAGAATTCGGAAAATGCTACCGCAGGAATAGTTCCATTCGAAAAGGGAGATGGCTTCATGCGAGAATGCACAATGTCCTAAAAATGATTTTGGAAAGTAAAGAGATTGGAGTCATAATTCCATATGCGTCGAGGTGGTTATGGAGCTTAATGTCATTGTTCAGACATGTTACTTCGAACGGTGGATATAAAGTTTCGCCGTAGAATGTCATAGAGCGCGGATTATTCAAAGTAATCCCGGGATGGATCATTGGAAAGCTGCCCAAAGAAAAAAGTTACTTGGTATTTTACAAGAACACTATAAGGCATCATTATACTCACTGATATAGAAAGTTCTAGCTAGCCAATTTCTAGGAAGTGGTGGGATTACTCGGATTCAGGACTATGCCGGTTTGTGTAGATTCGAGAAGTCTATCATTTTGGCCTTACTTTTGCTCCCTAGCTGGAGGACGGTTATCAATGGAAAGTGGAAAGTAGATCTGTTCATTTGTTTATTTCCACAATTGGAGGCTGAGATTTGTGGCATTGCTTTGAAGGCCACTGTTTCATGCCTTTGTGGTATGCAAAACCTGTATCTCAAGGTCTAGCAATTGTCGACCAGATTAGCCCAGATCGTTGAGGAATTTACTGCTGAATGATTCCGCAGTCTGTTCTTCTTTCTTTTAAAAAAATGGATACGGTACCTCTGAAGTTTGCAAAGCACATTAGATTTTGAGTTACCACCTATCTGTGAAGAAAAAGTGCAAAAAACTTCAAAAGATATGATCCGTTCATTGAGCAGTATCAGGTCATTGATCTGATAGATGCGGAAAAAAAAAAAAAAAAAAAGTCCGCTAACTAAAGGCCTATCGCCCAAAATAACTTCACTGAGGCCATTAGATTAGATAGGAAATAGGTCATTATAGGATTAAAAGGGTCACTTTGTTAGAATTTGATGGTTACAACATGATATATATACTAATAATGGATATCGTTATTGCTCTTCATATGTGACAATATGGGAATTCAATTAAAGATTGTGTTTATTTGCTTATTTATGGTGTTATACAACCATTATAGATGAATATTTTCTACAATAATGGTTTTGAAACTGAAGAATTATAACATAACCAAGTTTGATACTGTAAACCAAAGTGTATTGATTGCTTGAAATAGTTTCTCCATTAAAGTATCCTTCATTGAATTGAATAAGGGGGTTTTGTGATAATATGGAAGGAAATTATGCTTGTTTCAATGACTAGTGGACCGCGATAAATCCGATCTCTTAATTCAAATTTTAAAGGTAAACAATGATTTAGACTCAAGAAACTGCACATTGGGCCGAAGTGGGAGATTGTTAGATATATTTTAATAATCTGTAATGTGGCCCATTGTGATTAAAAGGGCTGAGTTCTAATTTTGGCTCAAGATTGATAGTTATTGGGCTCTTAATGGATAAGAGCAAGTTAGGGTTTTAATACCCCTTCCGTTTTGCCTCTATAAGAGAAAAAAGAATTCAACAGATGTAGGTTAACACAGAAAGGAAACAATGAGAGTTGTGGACGGCATACCTCAAAAACCACATAACGAAAATAGTCTTTTTTTGAAGAGAGGCTCATAAAAGAGGAAACTCCCGAGCTGTTGCTTATTGCTCTGCACTACTCTCACCGCACCGCAGACTTACGGATAAAGGCCAGAAGTGAAGACAGAAGGTAGATCTGCTGTTACTAGTGAGAGAAGTTCTGAATTGTCGGGCCCAACAAGGTAACCGATAAACATAGATTCTTGCCGTTATGGTCAGAGGTACGCTCCGAATTATTGTAATATTCTTTGTCAAACACGTTATGGATCAAGGTACGCTTCCGATTATTGTATATTCTTGTCAAACAAATTCTATGAACAATAGATCTGGGCTATATTAAAGTTTATTCAACATAAGACTGCTCACTTTGGGATTGAACCATAAGACTTGAACTTGTAATTTACCTTCATTATTGTGGAAATTAGATCATACATAGGTAGACTACAATTTGTCTAAGGAAAACTATTTGTAATAGATGTTAGACACAAATTCTAGAATAAATTTTTTCAAGACTTTCGAAGCGAAATCTTAAGGTTTGCACACTTATAGGAACATGATTCAGGCATTTCTTTAGATTTAACCACATTAACCTTCCAACCTACCCTTTAAAATCTAACCCTTGTGAGCCCCTTTGAGCCTTTTATCCATTTGCTTTCGAAATAACCCATATGAAGAACCAAAACTTAAAAAGCCTTTTCGACTATCACCCTTTAGAAAATTATTTCTTTGATTTTTAAGTCGCAAACTTAAGGAAATTCGACACCGTTATATGAGAGCATTTTTCCTTCTCTAAAAATTACGTGAGCTGGTCTGTCAAAGTTCACAAAGTTCAAATAAAGAGGAAGTGAGACCATAAAAAGTCATTTGCTAAGAAAAGTGCAATTAGAAGTCAAAAAATCTCAATTAGCAAATGGCACATTATTAAGAAGGGACACGTGCACAAATATTTCTCTATATTTCTCTCTTTCTCTTAAGACCTCCCTCAATAAACAATAAAAAAAAGCAAAAATAAAGGGAGAAACAAAAGGAGAAAGAAAGAAAAGAAGTAGAGGGAAAGAACTTATTGGTGCAAAACATGAAGCTCTTTCGAATGCAATAGTCTAAATTTTCATTATTTCCAACTTTGAAAATCAAAAGAATATTTTCTCACCTTGAGCCTTATTTAAAATCTTTCCTTGGTATTAACTCATATTAATCCCCTTACCCCGTTACAACCCTAAAAAAACTTGTTGATTCCTTGAAGTTGTATTTCCTTCATTAGTAGAGAAAGTGTTGTGAAATTTGCTTATGGGATTTGTAAATTCAACCAAATATCCACTTGTCTATACATCTAGCGCACATTTTTCTCTAAAGGCGTATTTGTGTTCTCCTAAGTTCATCTATTCCTGCATGATTGAAGTAATTGCAAGAACTTGTTGGAAGGGACGAGTGTGTCGAATACTCCTTTGAGCATGATAGAGCTTTAGGATTGATTAATCTCATAATTAAAGTTTACCTTGAATTTCATATGAGAGTGCGAATTGAGCTGAAGTGTTTCATTCATTACATGAAAGACATTTTGCATTGCTTGGGGACAAGCAACAGTTCAAGTATGGGAGATTTTGGTAACAACAAAATACATATATTTTATAATTTGTGTTAATTGAATTTAGCTTTATTTTGAATAGTAAAATAAGAATAAACTCCATTTTGCACGGTTTTCTCTCTTTATTTGATTTGCACATGAGCTACATCAATATTTACTACTTTAAGCAAAAATGGATAAAAAATGATCCATTTGGCACCGAATCAAATCAAAGAAGGCATTTGAAGCCTTACTGATATTGAAGTCCAAGTAATGCTCCTAGAAAGCGAAAAGAACCCAAGGTCCAACCCCTAACCAGCCCAAGAAGAAAGAAAGAAGGAGAATTGATCAACGTGGAAGAACCTGCACTAAGGCAAAAATAACCTTTTGAAATGATCTTGTGACATATCACTTAGACCAAAACTGTAGCGTTTTTGAATAAGCATTGCACCTGGTTATTGGATGCAGCTTCTCTTAATTATTTTAACATTTCTTTCCACAAGCTGGGTGGTGGAGACAGCTTTTCAAATGCAACTTGTGCAAGTGGTGTGTGATGTGGACCAATGGTAGCTAAGCAAAAGATCTACATAAGGAGCAAAGAAAGGAGTTGTAGGGGTTGGACACTCTCTTTGGGCACTTGTTGCCATGTAAGACAACAAGAAGTAGCCACTCAAAAGAATTTCAGCAAAAATAGGAGAGAGAGTCAATAGCTTTAAGCACTAGTGTTACTACAACACAAAGGGAGAAAGAGCAAGGATTTTGACGAACTTGGGACGTGAGCACCTTGGTCAACCCACAAATACCCCCAAGTTTGTTATTTATGCTTTTTATTCCTTTTGCATATTTTATTTGTATTGATATATATAATAATGCTAGGCTAAATATTTGGATCTAGTTATGGGATTTATCTATTAATTTAAAAATGCAACTTTGAATAGTTTGATTTGTGTTAAATGCTTAAATTCATTATTTAATATGTTGGAGCTTAATGCCTGTAAATGTGTTGGGCCCATATTTGCATGATTTTAGATCTGATTGAACAAAACCGATAGGGTGACAAACTAGATTGGATCCCGCATATTAAACATAGAATTTTTAGACTTAGAGATAGACTAAGTTTTCTGAGGGCAAAAGAATTAACAGCGGCCTAATGAGTTCTAATTGTGTTAAGCTATGAAAGTAGATGTCGCATGATTTTAACATTTCATTTAAACTCAGAGAGGAATCTGGAAACCCTAGGTTAGTTCTCCTTCAGGAATTGGCATAAAACATTTTAACCATGTTAAGCTACGAAGGTAGATGTCATGTGGTTTTGACGGTCCATTGAGATTCGAGCGAGGAATTTGGACACTATAAATCAACTAGTCATAGTTTGCACTAAGAATTAATAGAGATCCTGAGATGTCGATTGATTTAGACCCATTTCATTTTTAAAACTCAGAAGCAGGAATCTGCGGAAACCCGTAGGTTAGTTACTCCTGTCAAGGAGATTGGGCACTAAAACATTTTTTAACCATGTTAAAGCTAACGAAGGTAGGATGTCATGTAGTTTTGACGGTCATTGAAGATTTCTGACCGCGCGAGGGAATTTTGGACACTATAAATCACTAGTCATAAGTTTTGTCACTTAAGAATTAATAGAGATACCCAATAGCTGAGATTATCTCAACATTATTTACTTGAAGTTTACTGTTTGAATTCATAGTCTCACTTGATGAATTTTAATTTGAATTTATTTATAATATTAATTTGCAATTTAAGTTAAATCATTTTCAAATTTATTTAATTTAATTTGCAATTTAGTTAAATCATTTTCATTCTATCCGGTCTTTCTAATAATTGTCAAACATAGAAAATTAATAGCCTATTTTCCCAATTTGTGTGAGACGATAATCTTTTTACTACTTGTACGACCTGCATACTTGTGGAGCGAATATTAATTTCCCAAATTAATCGAACAAATTTAAATTCTTTTAAATACAAAAATTTTAGCTTATTTAATTTATACTAATTTTATTTAATTTGAATCAAACCAACCGGAGATTATCTAAAACTATTGATAATGTATTTAACAGGCATGTGGACAAGATTGATCGTTGTAATTACAAGCTATTGTTTAGGATTGGATAGGGGATAGGCCAACCGGTGGTCCCATCAAAAAGGTCAAAAAAAATCCATTCTATTCTCATATAAGGGCAGCCGCAGTTCGCGCGTGACGATCGGTTCCGATTCAATAGCCGCTCGATTCCATCCTGTAAGATTAGGAATTAGAATCGGTCCCAGATTGATCTAAGTTTAAGTTTGATTTTAATGCAGTTTTGATCAATTTCAAGTTTTTATTTGTACTAAAATGGCTGAAACTGGATTGATTTTAATTAATCAGAGTGGAAGTCATGCATATTTATACTTTCAATTCATTTTGGTAGTTGGATTTGAAAATAATTATGTAAACATCTATAATTCATCAAGAAAATCCATAATAAAAATGTTGCCAAATGCATACATTTACCCTGTACCAAAAAAATCTTATCACATTCCAAACTCAAGAGAGACTTATTATATCTTGAAATTACAAATTTTTGTAACACTTTACCTTCTCCGTACTTGCAATAATAATTTTTTTTTTGGTGTTTTTAGCATTTATATGTCGAATATTCACTTGATATATGTTGTTAGTATAATAACTTTCATATTTTTCAACTATTAAATAAGTATTTAATCGATCTAATTTTATAAGTTTAAATATTCAATAGAATAATTTTTGCAAATTAAAGTATTTAATAAGTACAATTTTATAAGTTAGAAGCATTTAATAGATCAACATAAAAGCTAAAGATGTCATAAGGTTTTTTAAGTAACATGTAGAAGATGAATTATGCAGTGTTTATAGACACTTAATTATCAATACAATTTTTTCTCAGCCGTGTTTCTGGTATTAATATCCAATTTTTAGACCGTGTTTCAGTAAGTTGCTCTTTTGATTAGAAATTTGTGAAAACAGGATAATTTATAGATGAATATTTTTATGACATGTTACTGTCAAACCAATAATTAATGAAGTACTTTTTTTTCGTTTCTTTTTAAGGTCTTTCAAGACCAATAATGAAAATGGAATGGAAGTGAAAGCTTGTGAGCTGTGAAAGACTGCTGTGGATTTAGTTATTAGATAAGTATATGAATTCGATATAAAATTAATCAATTTGTACATCAATCCGAAACATAGAATTATAAGATCAATACTGTTTTTTTTTTTTTTTTTTTTTAATTACGAATATGCTCAGTATATTGTTGTGTAATGTGTGAATTTCACGGGATATTATAATAATTTCATTCATATTCCACCCATCATCTCTCTGATGAACGATGCACAAAATACCTCCTATTGGAAAAATGAATTAATTAGAAGATTCTAATCACTTTATATTTTTTTTTTTTTGGTGTGGTGATAATATGACTTAAATTAATAGGATGAATAATAGTTTTGATTGTGTATTATGTAATTAAGTAAAATTTGATAGAATAAAATCTCAGTATCTATAGATATACTCTCTCGCAAAATAATGATTCATTTTCTGTGCTTCATAGTGGTTCTCAATAAAATTCTCTATCTATTTTGTGCGGAACAACAAAAAATGTTAGGGTGTGTCTAGACCTATTTTTTGTATTATGTTTATGATTGTTTCTCGAACTTTTTCAATAAATTTTTATTTTTTTTTTTTTTTTTTTTTTTGGTAAAAAACATTAAAAATATTGATTTATATGAAATATTAAAATAATATAAAAACACAAAAAATTTGGTTTTCATTCTCATTTTCTCTTCCATTTTTTACGACAAAAAATTGGGTTTTCTACCTTTTTTTTTTTTTGAATTTTCAAAAACTTTTTTATTTTAAAATATTTTAAAGGCAAGAAAATTTTTAATTGATGTTTTACATGAAAAAAGGCATATTGCCTAAATTGAAAGTTTATGTTCTAAATTGGTCCAAAGTTTAATTTTGAAATAAATTTAATATTTAGGCTCCATTTGTTTTCGGAAAATGAGAAAATATTTTCATTTTCTAAAGAACTTATTTTTCACTTTTCTGTTGCAAGTTATTTTATGGGAATAAATAGAGATATTTAAATGTCAAATCAAATATTATCTCCGTTACATAATACTGATTACATTTGAGAAAATAGTTTGTTTCAAAGTACTTGTTACATTTGTGGTTCAAGTAGTAATAAATATTTTTTTTCCATGTTTATCCTTTATATATGACCAATGATTATTATTTCAATTTAATGATTTTTTTAAAAAATTAGTATTAAATTAAAAGTAATATAGTCAATTTACTTAATAATTTGTTATAACTTAGACAAATTTAATAGATATAATACTTGTCCTTGATTATGAGACTTTTTATTTTTTATTTTTTAATTCTCATGAGGACTTTGAAAGATCTTAGCCACTTATCATACCTTCATGAAAATTTATTTTAGAAAAAAAAAAAAAAAGATTCGCATTCACTGCTGTTTAGTTCAGCTTTGTTTTAAATATTATAATATGAGTCAATGAACATAAACATCATACATTCGCTGCTGTTAAGTTCAGCTTTTTTTTTCAGCTCTGCTGCCCTTCGTATAAAAAAAAAAAAAAAAAAAAAAAAAAAAAAAAAAAAAAAAAAGAGTCCAATGAAACATAAACATGCATACATTCGCTGCTGTTAAGTTCACAGTCTTTTTTTTTCAGCTCTGCTGCCCTTCGTATAAAAAATTAAAAATAATAAAAAAAAAATCCTCCTGACAACTCCGAGATGAAAAATTATCGTAGTTTAACCCGCATACATACCCTTTAATAATTTTCTTAAAAAAAAAAAAAAAAAAAAAAGAGTCAATGAACATAAACATCATACATTCGCTGCTGTTAAGTTCAGCTTTTTTTTTCAGCTCTGCTGCCCTTCGTATAAAAAATAAAAATAATAAAAAAAAAAATCCTCCTGACAACTCCAGATGAAAATTACGAGTTTACCCCAAACATACCTTTATATTTTCTTAATTTATCTTAACCATCTATTAAGCTCATTAGTTGAAGGAGGAGAAGCTTCGTCACCAATACTACTCTCTGTATAGCAAGAAGACACAGTAGACCTATGCTCCATTCCAAGATATGCTTCATGAATCCCCTGCTTATACCTCGGGCTTTTCAACCTATCCACAATATTGTTATTACTACTGCTGCTATTGCTTGTTACTGGATTAGGGAAAGATAGACGTTTTTTGGCAGTTGGACCTATCTTTTCCCTCTCTGGTGTTGAAGCCCTTTGCCTTGGGGCACTCTGCGACCGCAGCCGAGCCTTAGCAGAAGCAGTTGCGGCCATGTAGTTGGGCATTGAAGTAGCAATTCCATTTCCTGTTTTGCTTACATTGTTCCTGTCTTCTCTTAGATACCTAGGGCTAGCTGAATGGACTTGGAGTTGTGGTGTTGCTTTAGATGGAGATGGTGTTATATTGTTTTGGTGTCTAAGAAGAGGAGAGGTAGCAGAAAATGAACTAGGCCTTTGTTGTTGATAAAGATGATGGTAATGGGGTTTGTGAGTGTATGGAGTTGAGTAAGTGTCTACTTCAACAGTTTTGATAATAGATTCTCTTTCATCGCATAAGGTTCTTCCTCTATTCTCCAATTGCTTCCTTCTTGTCCATTGATCATCCCATCTGGGTTTCTCTTCTAACTCTCCTTCACTGGCATATGTGTCTCTACTTGGCATCCATATCTTTTAGCAAAACCCATGCAAGAATTTGAAGCAAAATATATAAAAATAGGGTAAATTATATTGAACTTCTATTGTTATGAAAAAGTTAAAGATTTCAATCTGTCAATGCTTAGAGCCTTTCTATCATATTTTAGCATTGGAGAGCACAATTACAATTAGCGATCTCTCAACGTTTTTGTGCATATAATCTGCATCCACTAAAGTAGGTTGATTGAGAAAAAAAAAAAAAAAACCTTAAGAAATCAAATTGTAATTATTAATTAAGTGACTTAGTTGTAACAAATCAATATTTGTGAGCATAATAAAATTTTGCGATAAATTATGAATTGCAATTTTATCCGTTCGTTGTAATAGGAGATTTTCTTTCTTTATTTTTGGAAAAAAAAAAACCCCAAAAAAAATGCCATTCAAACTAGACCTCTTTCACTATTATTTTTTTTTTTTAATATAACCAAAAAGTTTAATCATCTCAACCCATAGAAATGGGTTTCCTAGAGATAAAACTTATATTCCATTACTAGTACTTTAATACCATTATAATTAGAGTATTTTTAGCATTTTCCAATGAAATTATTATCAAAGATGAGATGTAAACCTAAAACAGAAAAAAAAAAAAAAAAGATCAGATTGGAGAAACATTCAAATTTCTTGCCATATTATAAAACTGGATTGAAAAAAATATATTTCAGAACAAAACCAAAGTATTAGGTATCATGAGAGCAAAAGATAATTAATTAAGAGTAAAAACATGGGGTAGATGAAATGTAGGTGAAAGGAAAGTGATAAAACCTGGTGAGAGAAAGCATGAGCAAGGGCCTTCTCACGTTTCAAGGCAACTTCTTCTTCTTCTTCTTTGGTTTCCTGCAACAGTACTTGGATTTCCTCTAATGACTGTGGGTTCTCATCCCAATGTACCCATTCATCAGTTGTGTTATTCTCATCTCTAGGCTGCATTATATTTTTTAATTTACAAAACCCATTTTAATTAAGCTAAATTAGCATATCTATACATATATGTATAACAAAGGGGAATTTTCTTACTATAGATTTTCTATCAGCAAAATGTGATCCCCATAAGCTATTTGGATCACTTAGAGTCGAATTTGTGCTTCCTTCATAAGAAAGCCTCTTTCTTTGATCTCTTACTCGTGCTTGCACTCTCATTAAAGCCTGCATGCAGTGAAGAGTCATCTTTGCTCTCTTTCTTACATTGTGTCCTCTCACTAAAGCTTGCAGCTTTACCAATCCCTTTAGTGCCCGAAGAGCTCTTCTTGCCTTCAACAATATATACAACCAAATACTAAAAAATTTAAAGGGACGTATGAAGCCAAGGGAATACCTAAATAAAACCAAAACAACAATGTTTAAAGATGGCAAATGCAATTACCAGATATCCTCTAAAAGCTGTTTGTATAGCAATGGCAGCAAAATGCTTCTTAGCGAAGAGGGTAGGCCTAGTAAGCCTAGCTACTTCGACAGCTGCTTGTGCTGTTGCAACTGCTGCCTGAGCAGCTGCTGTTGTGGCCATGGCCACTGCAAGTGCGTGTCTTTGTTTAGCATCAGTAGCTTCAGTAATAGCTGTAGCTGTAACGGTAGGATTAGAGGAGCTAGTTGTTATAATCTTTTCCGCAGAATGTTGTATAACTGTTTCCTGCATTGAAGGTTTCCTGAAAATCCATCTTCTTTTTCCTCTTTTCTGCACAGAACCAAGAAACAAATTTTAGAGAACTCAGGTTTGAAATAAAATATATTAAATTTAAAAAAAAAAAAAAGTTGAACCTTTTCCTCATCTTCTTGATCATGATCTTCTCTCCTTCTACTGGTTTTCTTGTTATTATCCTTTGCAGGAGACCTGAAAGCCCTTTTAACAGCTGCCAACCAAGAGCTTCCTCCAACCTTCCCCATGAGTAGCAGAGAATAAAACAACAATCTTATTAACTAAAGTGTAAATGAGCTACCAGAACCAAGCCTTCTAAGACAATAATACCATTGCGCTCATTTATTGCAGGCTTTCAGATAGAGTAGTTGGCTGCTTTAAATGTTAAATGAAGAGAGATATAAATGAAAGTAAAAATAAAATTATGTAAATCTCTTCTGAGTGAGTAGAACTAACCCATGCATTTGGAAACAAAAAGACTCTGGATTTTATATAAGGAAAAATGGTGAAAGAAACGGTGTTTTCTTGTGGCATGGAAGAGGACGCAGTAATACAGTTTACTGTCAGAAGGGGTTGGGGACAACAATGACATCAAAGAGTGTTGTACCCTCGAAAATGCTGAAAGCTGAAGAAGGAAAGAGAGAGAAGGGAAGTAGTTTATAGATGCTTTGCTTTCATATCATATACTTTGCTTTAACAATATGCTTTTGCTTTTCTTTTCATTTTCCTGTAAACATTCAAATTAACTGAGTGACTCTCATGGCTTCACGTGTTCAAAGTAAAGATTAAAATTTCCTATTTGAGAATTAGACTAGCTTCATATCTAAGAACATCGACAATAAAACTTGAGTTGTGGTTTCTTATATTATATTTAAAATAAAAATGCTTAAACAGTTTATTTATTATTTCCACTCACTTTATTAGTTTATATTATATTATTTATTAGTTTAAAATATTTAAAATAAATATTTCTTATTTTCGTTTACTCATAAAAAGAGATTCAAGTAGTATGTGAATTAATTTTGTTTGGCAGATAATATCTGTGAGGCCCAAGGTTTAAGTTTGAGAAAAAAAATATAAAAATAGCAGTTACGAATTCTGAAATTAAAATTAATTTTATACTTCTAAAAAGATATAAAAAATATTGGCGGAAAATAAAATTGTCGTTTTCATTTATTTAATTTTTACTAACACAAAAACACATATAAGTATGTATGCAGTATCCTTTTGGACAATCCGAAACCAAATGAGCTTTTCAATTAATAAAAAGAAAAGTAAATGAAGACTGTATGGGATTTTGGGCTTTGTGGGTTCGTTTTTGGTGACACTCAAATTGGACAAAAGCACGTTGGATGTTTTTTGGTGATTGGGGGCAGTTTAGGAACTTTTCTTGGAACTTTATTCCTATGTTGGGATTGGGCTCAATGGAGAATTTGCTAACTTAAAGGAAGACCTAATTAATGACCAGCTTTCGATATTGCCAACATATTATAGGACCTAGAGCTGGATGATAATATTATGTAAATAAATCCAACCGATACAAATCAATTAATATTCTCGGTTCAATTTGATTTTAAAAAATTATTTTGTTAATGATTTTAATTAAAAAAACTGAAATTTCGTTTTATTTGGTTTTGGAAAACTTAAAATCATATTGATTTAAGTTATAAAGTAAATTAAAATAAAAAAAAACGAATTGAAATTACTAAGTTTAGTTTAATTTCAATTTATAATTACTCGCTTTAATTTAAATCAAATCAACTAAATATCGAATTTAAGGAACTTGTTTATTAGGATTGTGCAGTTCTGATTCAATTCAATTCTTGAGAGAAACTCATACCAGAATTAAAAGTTTAATTCCTTATTTTTTAGAAGTTAGACTCAAAATTGAAAATTCATTACAATTTTAGCTCCAATACTTAAATTCTCGGTTTGATTTTTATTGATACTTCTGTGAATACCCAAATTTTGAGGCTCAGAAAGCCTGTTTTCCCGGACTGCAAACAGTCCGGCCGGACCGGAGGCTTTGAAGAAGAAACCTCATACCAGAATTAAAAGTTTTAATTCCTTATTTTTTAAGAAGTTAAGACTCATAAAATTGAAAAATGTCATTTACGAATTTTAGTCTCCATTATACTGTTTAAATTGCTCTCAGTTTGATTGTTTATTGATACTTTCCTGTGAATACCCAAAATTTTGAGGCTCAGAAAGCCCCTGTTTTTCTCCCGGCTGCAAACAGTCCGGCCGGACCGGTAGGCTATTTCGGAAGTTCACCGAAAATATGTCAATTGGTACTTAAAAACGTCGCGGTAATATCGCGAGGATCCCGGAATCAGGTCCCTGGAAGAGTTTTTTTCGGAAGGTGCCGGAACTCTCCAAAAAGGCCCCCGAGCGAGGCGCGGTGTCAACATCGGCCACCGGCACGGCGGCAGGGCGCCAGCCGCCAGCCTGGGCGCATGCCGCCGCCCACTTCCTGGGCAAAGGCCTGCCTGCCGCAGCGCGGGCCGAGGGCTGCCTGCCCGCGCGGGCGGAGGCCTGCCGCCCCGCGCGGGCAGAGGCTGCCCCGGCCGGCACAGCGCGATGCGGGGCCTGTCAGCCCCTGCGCGGGCGAGGCCCTGCCCACTAGCGCCGCGGGGGCGGAGGCCTGTCCGCCCCCGCGGTGCACCGGGGCCCTGCCGCGCGCGTAGCGGGCCTGTCGCCCATCGCGGGCGAGGCGTGCCGCCGCAGCGCGCGAGCGTGGGCCTGTCGCACAGCGGCAAAAGGCGGGCCTGGCCCCCCACTGCCCCTGGCGGCAAATCTGCTCGCCCACTTTGGGCGACACCTTTGCCGCCTCAACCAGGAGAGGCCCTGCGCCCCACCTGATACTGGGGGCAGCTGCAGGGCCTCTCGCCCAGGCGGCACCCCCCCGCCCATCGTGGGCGGGGCCTTGCCGCCGCACCGACAGGGCGGCAGCCTGCCGCCCTCCACCGCGGGCGGGCAGCACTGCGCCATAAAGCCCAGGTTCACTTTCAGAGTGAATTTTCTAATTTGTTGAAAGAAACGAGAATTCAACATCATAAGTCCTCACCCTATCGTCCACAAACAAACGGGGCTGTAGAGGCAGCAAATAAGGCTATAAAAGTCATTTTGCAGAAAACAGTTAAAAAGCATAAAGCTTGGCACGAACAGTTACCGAATGCCCTATGGGGATATAGAACTTCAATTAGAACACCCACCGGAGCAACTTCGTATTCTTTGATATATGGCATGGAAGCAGTGTGGCCTATTGAGCTGGAAGTTCAGTCGGCAAGGATTTTTCAGGAAAGCCAGATTAGCGAAGCAAACTGGGCTAAGAATTATCACCTGCAGCTCTTGAGTATGGACGAAAAGCGACTGCAAGCAATCCACCATACTCAAGTCTACCAGAGAAGAATGGCACGGCATTTTAATAAGAAAGTCAAAGACCGGAAACTGGAAGAAGGTTGTTTGGTCCTGAAAGAGATTAGAAAGAAGTTGTTTTTGGTCCTGAAGGAGATTAGACAAGTCCAATCATAAACCCGACGTGGGAAGATTTCGTCCCCTCAATTGGGGCTGGACCCCTAATGTGTTGAAAGAAAAATATTGTCCGCGGCGAGCCGTCATCTTGACTGATTGATTTAGATGGTTTGGAGTTTACAAATCCATGTAATTTAGATCAATTAAAAAGATATTTTGTATAATAAGCATTGCATAATGTAAAAAATGAACTACACTAGACCTGATTCTCTTCGGAAAAAAGAAATTATGTATCGGAGATATGTAGGCAGCCCTCATTGGGCACGGTCTTAACATTAATAAAAAAAATCATTCCATAATTCTTGCTTCTTTGCCAACAATAATAAAAAAAAGGAGAAAAAGAAGTGAAAAAAAAGAGAAAAACCCGCTAAGTCGAAAACCCGAAAAGGGCGGCTTAGGCAAAAGTCAGGGCCCGCTAAGCTGAAAACCCTAAAAGGGCGGCTTAGGCAAAAATGGGTAGCTCGCTAGTTGAAAACCCGAAAGGGCGGCTTAGGCAAAAATTAGAGCTTGAATAAGTAAAGTTGGAAAATGCTTGGAAAGCTTAAAAGACAAATCACATTCTCAATTAAACGTGCCCAATTAAAAGCAATAAAGTCAAACAGTTCAAAGTTCAGCAGAAAACCGAAGAAACCAAGAAAAATAAATAATGAAGTCGAAGTCCAAAAGGACATACATCCAAAAATCTAAAGCCAAAATTCCAAATAACACCCAAAAATCCAAAGCCAAAGTCCCCAACAAAAAGTCAAAAGAGCTAAAACAAAGCCAAAACACCAAGAGTCCAAAAGCCTATCAGAGTCTAGGTACCCCGCCCGTCGCCTCCGTGGGGCAACGTCCTCGAGTCATCCCCAGTTGCTTGAACTCCCTCCGCCTCGTCTGTCCGAGGGAGCCAAAACATGGATCTCCTTCATCATCCTTATCCCCATCACCGCCAGTGCCACTCAGCCAATGCGCTCCTCCTTAGCTTCTTCAAAAACTGGCCAGACAACGGTCATGAACCAGACCGATTATCAGGAGAAGTCTGAACACCCAGCAAGGATTAGCCAGCAGGATTAGGTAAAGGCCTAACCATCTGATGGTCCCTAACCCAAGCTCTAAGGACAGCACGGGTAACTCCCGGAGTGATGGTTGAATCATATAACGAGTCATCCATGATCGGTACAGTCTGATCTATTCCCATCCGCCTCATAACGCGCGAATCACAGTACCAAGTACAATGGGTAAGGCCTAGAAGGTAAACCTGAGTGTGGCGAGAGCTAAACTGGATAAAGCGGGTAATGCCATACCAAGGTACGAACCACAGCACCTCATTTGGACCCAATTCAATTAGCCATGAGGTCCATGCATCAGTGGACGGATGTGTGATCAAGATCCTCCGCATGCGATACTTCCGCATGCGGATACTGGACAGGGTTATAAGGCACGTTAAAGTAGAACAGCAACCACTTGGAGGGTGATCCTTTAACAAACCTGAGTATAGATCCTTTCTGTTACAAAGGGACAGACCAAAAAAAAAAAAAAAAAAAAAAAAAGGGGGGGAAAGGAGAAGTACCTGGAGAATGATCGGGGAAACCGTCCAGTCCTCGAAGCCTAAAGCAGCTTTATCAAGACTTCTGATAGTTTCTGCCAGCACAATGCCACCAATGCAACCCATATCCTCCATCTGCCGAACCATGGGACAAAATTGCAAATCCCCGAAGCCTGGGTCCTTGTTGAACAAGAAACCAGCTAATAAACAGAAAACCAAGGCCTGCATTCTCAGCCTCATCTGATCAGGGTTGTCTGAATGGACCTCTGAAAACTCATCAATCAGGGGCAGCAAAATTGCTTTCTGAGCAAAATTGCTTCTTTGATCACCCAACTATTCATGGGCCTTAGCTTGTGGTCGGCTGAACTTGAAACAAGTTTTCAAAACGACCGAACATACCCGGATTTTTGACCCTCATGGCTTGACCAAAAAGGGCATTTACGTCCACACACCCCTATGATAGCACAGAATTCCTCAAAAAAAGAGGGCCACATCTCCTCCATCATGGACCCCGAACCGAAAAACGTTGGGCCTTCAGGGTCCCAGAGTCTGATGCAGGCCCATTAAAAAGTTCCAGTCAACTTTTTACTCAACCCCCCCTAAGGGTAATGATAGGAAGAGAGACCGTACCTCCCCAAGTTGATCTTTTTCGACTTTGGAGAGGGACTCCTAGTCCAGGCTGTGCATGCTTGTGATAAAAGAAGGATCATTCTTTGAAAAAAGAAAAGAAGAAGAGAAGAGAAAAAGAATGAGTGAAAAAAACCAAAAAACAAAGAACCAGTTTTTTATTTAGAGAAAATGCAAACCGAATGAGGGCCCGGCAGCAAAAGCCGCGAATTACCGCCGAATGATGCGGCCAGCAGCCGCCAACGGTGGGCCACAAAAAAAAAAAAAAAAAAATTTTGCCCATAAGCTGAAATGATGAAAGTCCCATTTTATTTCAAATACAATAAACATGCATACATATTTTCAGTACTAACCAAGTTGCAGGTACAAATAAAATTCAGTACAGAAGGTACAGTGAGAAGCATAGTCAAAGTTTTGTAACAGGAGTTCAGACAAAAAAAAAAAAAAAAAAAAAAAAACTGGCGGGGTTTTCCCCTCTGCCCATTCCTCAAAATTTTGCATGAGGTGGAGGGCCAAGGCCGCCCAAATGATCAATCGGCCTTCAGAACAAGAACAGGTAGACATAATCATCAAAAATCTGCTGCCTGTTGTGAATACTCAAATTTTGAGGCTCAAAAGCCAGTTTTCTCGGACTGTAAACAGTCTGGCCTGCTACAGTGCCATGCCAATTACATGGCTCAAAGAGCCAGTTTTGTCGGACTGTAAACAGTCCGACCGGACCAAAGGCCATTTCGAAAAATCACCGAAAATATGCCAATATGGAACTGAAAATGTCCGGAATGTCGCAACAATCACGGAACAGGTCCCGGAATATTTTTCGAAGACCCGGAACTCCCGAAAACTCCTCTGGAGTGAAAAAAGCCCAAGTAACCGTGGCACCTGCCACCGGCACAGGCGGCACCTGCCGCCGGCCACGGCGGCACATAAAATGGCCTCTCCCCCCCATTTTTTGACCACCCATTGTCTGTGTTGAACGGACGATCTTTTCTCCCTCCCACGCTCCTTTGCGATTTTCTTACCGCTTTTTTGCATTTAAATTCAATTTTTATTATATTTTTTGGATATTTGCCACACTAAAAATCAAACAAATTTTTAAAATTAATTAATATTTTCCCAAGCGAGGGAGGGCTTTAATCGGAGCCTAAGGGAAGCGAGTTTCTGATTAAATCAAGGTACGTAAACGAAAAAACTCTGCCTATTAATTTTAGCACCTTTCATGCATGCTTCTCTTCTACTCCTAATAATTATAACAACTGCATAAATGCACCATTCATCATTAGGCAAACAAATTGCCTCAAAGTAAATGAATTTTTAAGCTAAATGCCCGGTTAATTAATTAATCATGGTAATAAGCTTAAATCCGACAATTTTTTGGCTAAAGAGCCAGTTAAATTAATTAAACTACGTTTCAATAGCTAATGCTTAATTTTTTCCAAACAAAATCCGGCTTAAGGCCAATTAATCCAATTAATTGTGGCTAAAAGCCTTAATCAAAATCACGTTTCGACAATAAATTAATGATTAAAGCTCGAAACGGCCCGATTAATTAATAATCGTTGGCATTAAAGCCTAAAAATCGCACATTTGGTTTAAACTAATGCCTAAAACAACACATTTTAATCAACTCATTTTGGCCAAAGGCCTTAAAATCAACCATTTTGGCGAAAATCGCCTAAAATCAACATTTTTGGCAACAATTGCCTAAATCAAAAATCATTTTGGCTAAAAGCCATTAAAATCAACATTTTTGGCAACATGCCTAAAAATCAATCAATCTTTGGCAGAATACCTAAACAAAATGCACAAAGCATACGCACTTATGCACAAAGCATACACACTTATGCACAAAGCATACGCACTCATGCACAAAGCATACGCACTCATGCACAAAGCATACACACTCATGCACAAAGCATACACACTCATGCATTAAGCATACACCTTCAAAGCCCTTATGCCACAAAAACATACACACACTCATGCCACAAAGCATACACACACTCATGCACAAAGCATACACAAACATGCACCGAAAGCAACACAAACATTGCACGAAGCAATACACACAACACTCATGCATAAGCATACCACCTTCAAAGCCCTTTGAAAACAAGGCCTATCCGAACTACGTTGACTTTGATTCTTCCATTTCAAACGGAAGTACGTTAGGCATGGTTCGGGATTTTTCACCCCCGGGGCGGCCAAGTCGAAATCATCAAAATTCACATAAACAATTTTCTTTGTCCAATTTACATCATTCACCTTGCAAAGCATTCATTTCATGGTTTAGTTCATCAGCATGACATAGTCTCGGGATCCATTCTCGGGTTGCACGCCATGCCTTAAACATTGGGTTAATTTAATCTAGTAACTAGGTTTAATTAAAATCGGAGTCACTTAGGGTTTTTTTCCTAGTTTTACCCTAAAATAATTAAACAAGGTGGAGAACTCACACAATCCACGTGCATTCTTGCCCTTAGTCACATGCAATCCACATGCCTATGATGTTCGGGGTAGGGGTTCACAAGGGTCCAGCGTCAAAAAAATGAGATCTCATTTCCATACCTCGTCAAAAATGAGATCTCATTTCCATACCGGTTATTAGCACATTAGACTTGCATTCTTCATCCTATGTGCCTCTATTCTTCATGCATACATGCAGAACCTCCTTTGACATAGGTCTTTCTATCTGTCAGCCAAGATTGATCCATCCCGGGAAATCTCTTCGAGAGTTTGGCGCCGGCAACCTGATCAACGTTTGGTCAGAGTGCTCCCAATCCCCGAGCGTGCTCCGGTTAGTTCTGTGGTCAGTTCAAGTTCGTCTGATTCGGTTCCTGATTTAGATTCGGTTATAGTTGAGATGGCTGACATTACTGCAAATGAGACTGGTTTTTCGGCAGCCCAGCAAAGGGCTATAGCTGATATAATAGCCACTGCTTTGGCTCAAGAGAGGGCGTAGAATCAAATCCCTCCTTTTTCAAGTAACCAAACATCTTCTCCTGTAGTCGAGGAAAGGGAGACTCCAGAACCCGCTTTGGGCAATCAAGCATCAGCTGATAATCTTAGTCTGGCTGAGAATGAGCTGATTAAGCAGATAACAAAACTGAAGGATAAGGTGGAGAGGATATCTATTTCGAAAGAGAAGGACCCAGTCACCAATTTCGACGTGGCTGAATATGTCCTAAAGCCTACGAACTCTACTTCATCCAAGACCTTCAAACACACCTTGTTTGAAGGAGACAATGACCCGCGGTCCCATTTGTCTGAATTCATTCAGGTTGCTCAAATGAACCGGTATGACGAGGAGGATGTGTTACGGGCATTTCCTCAAACACTGCAGAAGAGCTACCGGAGATGGTATGACGGTTTGGAGATGGAAGTACAAAGAGATTGGGTCAAGCTACAGACCGCTTTTCTCAAGCACTTCAAAACAGATGACTTCAAAACAGATGACAGTGATGAATTTGCCTTCGTGATTGGAGAGCTTGAGGCAAGAGAAGGATTGAAAGCTTCTCTGATTATTACAGGAGATGGAGGACAAAGCTGTTCATGGTCCAGATAAGCCAAAGGGGACCAAGAGCTGATCAGGATTTTTCAGTCGAAGCTTGCTGGCCTTACTTCAAGGAGAGATGCTGGCCCAACCTCTCACTGAGGATGCTGGCCCAACCTCTCACTGACTTTTCCCTAGTACAAAGGGCTGGGTTAAATATTGAAGAGCTTTACAAAGAAGAGAAGAAGAAAAGCCTGGGGTTTGATAACTACCGGTCCTCCTACAGTGATCAAAGTAGAAATGCTGGAAATGCTGCTACGAACCAGTCGGGGAGTAGCAATACAGTTGGAGTTGTTAACGAGAAAGTGAGAATTGAGTTCACCGATTTGGGCAGACCCTAAAGCACAGTCATGAGATCTTGCATCAAGAATGGCGTGCTATCCAAATTACCAGTTAATCCATCTAAGCCTATTTGGGGTAGGTTTCTGGATCGGGACTGTGAGTATCACCAGTGTAAAGGTCATTCTACTGATGATTGCTTCAAGTTTAGGCACGATATACAGAATTTAATAGACAGTGGGAAGATTACCAAGCCTTCTGAGCGCCAATAGCCGAGCACGAAAGAATAATCTTACCAGTAATACCAGTATATTATCGCACCTCATAAAGCCTTCAACAGGTGGATCAATTTAATGCCAATTGGAAGTGTTTTTGCAGGAAGGAATTGGTAGTTGGCAATAGGACGAATGGGGAAGAAAAGGATGTGTGCCATGCTGAACATCCTGGGAATGAGCCTAATAGAGTGAGAGGAGGTAAAAGGAAGCCGAAGCCGGTGAAAGTTGAAATTGAGAAGAGCATCACAGTTCAGGTGGGAGAAATACCAGATAACGAAGATGAGAAGATTCAGCTTGCAATTCCAAAAACAAAGAATAATCCCTTACCATAATACCAGTATAATTATCCACCTCATAAGCCTTCAACAGGTGGATCAGTTAATGCAATTGGAAGTGTTTTGCAGGAAGAATTGGTATTGGCATAGGCCGAATGGGAAGAAAGGATGTGTGCCATGCTGAACATCTGGGATGACTAAAGTAGTGAGGAGGAGGTAGAAAGGAAGCCGATGAAAGTTGAAATTGAGAAGAGCATCACAGTTCAGGTGGGAGAAATACCAGATAACGAAGATGAGAAGATTCAGCTTGCAATTCCAAAAAGTTTGGCTGATCAAGCAGACCAATGGTACTATAGTAGTGATGAGGATGTAAACGAAGTTGTGAACCCCTTCCCCCAAATGTCATAAGCATGTGATGCATATGATGAATGAGAAGAAATACACGTGAAGTGTGTGAGTCGCCACCTTGTTTAATTATTTAAGGGTAAACTAGGAAAAAACCCTAAGTGACTCCATTTTTAATTAACCTAGTTACTAGTAATTATCCCAATGATAAGGCCAGCAATCTACAACCCGGATGGACCGAGACTAGTCAATGCCGATAAACTAACCGATGAATGATATCTTTGCCAAGGTAAATGATGGATTAATGAAATTTTGAGTGGATTTTTGAACTTGCCACCCGGATTAAATCCGAACGTGCTACGTACTTTCGTTTGAATGGAAGATCAAAGTCAACGTAGTTCGATATGGCCTCTTTTAGAAGGCTTTTGAATGATAGCTTAAGCATGGGTGTTGTGTATGCTTAGTGCAGATTTGTATGCTTTTGTCATTTTGTGTGTATGCCTTTATGCATGATTTGTGTATGCTTCGGCATTTGTTGTATGCTTTATGCATGATTGTGTGTATGCCTTCGTGCATGAGTGTGTATGCTTGTGCATAGTTTAGGCATTTTGCCAAAAAATTGATTGATTTTAGGCATGTTGCCAAATGTTGATTTTAATGGCTTTTAGCCAAAAATGATTTGATTTAGGCAATTTTGCCAAAAATGTTGATTTTAAGGCGATTTCGCCAAAAATGGTTTGATGTTTAAGGCCTTTGGCCCAAAATGAGTTTGATTAGCAATTAATTTACCAAAATGTTTTCGATTTAAGCGATTTGTCCTAATGTTTGATTTTAGGCCTTTGGCCGAAAGAATTGGTTGCCATTTTAAGGCATTTTGCCAAAAAAATGTCGATTTTAACGGGCTTTGAGCCGAAAATGGTTGATTTTAAAGGCATTTTGCATTTTGCCAAAAATGTCGATTTTAAAGCGATTTGTCGCTAAAATGGTTGATTTTACGGTTTTAAACCGAAAATGATTGATTTTAAGGCATTTTGCCCAAAATGTCGATTTTAAAGCGATTTGTCGCTAAAATGGTTGATTTTAGGCCTTTGGCCAAAAATGTTCAATTTTACGACTTTTAGCCGAAAAAGGTTGATTTGTAGGCATTTTGCCAAGAAAATGTCGATTTAGGCTTTTAGTCACACTTATTGATTAATTGGACTTAAGCCGGATTTGTTCGAAATAAGGCAGTTGAACCGTAGTTATTAATTAACTAACTAATTGATTAATTGACTTAAGCCGGATTGTTCGAAATAAGGCAGTTGAACCGTAGTTATTATTAAACCTAGGCTCTTTTAGCTCAATATTTGTCGGATTTAAAACTTTAATACCGACGATTATTGATAACCGGCATTTAAGCCTTAATCAATTAATTAAGGCTGTTTATTTCCAAAAATAATGACGTGATGCATTTATGCATTGAAGAATTAATTAAGAGTAAGAAAGAGAAATATGCATGAAGTGCCTAAAATTAAATAGGCAGAAGTTTTTGTCTAACATAACCTGAAATTTAATCGACACCGCTCTTTAACTCCAGATTAGAGCCCTCGCTTAGGAAATATTAATTAAATTTTTAAATTTGTTTAATTTTAATGTCCAAATATATCCACAATAAAATGCAATAAATTAATTAGAATGCAAAAAGCGGTAAAGAAAAACGCAAGGAGCGGAGAGGGAGAAGATTCGTCCCGTCAACACAGACCAGGGTCCCCCAGAAAAAATGGCTTGAAAATGGTCTATTTATAGGCCATTTTCGGGTCCCCGAGCACAGGTGCGCCGGAAGGGCCGGCAAAGCTGCCGCCCAGGGGATGGGCGGGCAGGTGGCCGCCTGGCTCGACGGCCAAGGTGCCGCCAGGTAGGCGGCAGCTGCCGCCCTGTTCGGGGGGCGGCAGGCCCCGCCCACGCTGGCGGGGGTGCGCTGGAGGGGGGGGCAGCTTGCCTCCAATCGTGGGGCGTTTTATTTAATTTTAGTGGTCAAATATCATAATAAAAATGCAATAAAAATTAAATTAAAATGCGAAAAGCGGTAAAGAAGGATGCAAAGAGCGTGAGAGAGAGAAGGTTTCGTCTATCAAAACAGACAGGAGTGCCAAAGCTGGGCGGCAGGTGTCGCCCAGAGGGGTGGGGGGCCAGGCCCCGCCCGCGCGGGGTGACAGGCCCCGCGCGCGCTGGGCGGCAGGCCTTGCCCAGGAAGTTACTATAGAAAAGTCAAATTTACTGTAGCAATGTCAAAATTTGAGTATTCACACCATGCACGTTTTCTCTATCAGATTGTACTTCTCCTCTATAGGCAGTAGTTTCTTGCTAATGTAGTAGATTGCCTTTTCTACTCCAGCGGCGTGGGAGCCTTTTCGGGAGTTTCGGACCTCCGAAAAATATTCCGGCACCTGTTTCGCGATCCTCGCGACATTCCGGACGTTTTAAGTACCATATTGGCATACTGTAGCAAGGTCAAAATTTGAGTATTCACACCGGCGACCCATTTTTTGCCTATAAAAGGCCACTTACCTCTTCAATTTTGACACCGCTGTCTGTGTTGACGGACGATCTTCCTCCCACGCTCATTGCGATTTCTTTACCGCTTTTTGCATTTAATTTAATTTTTATTGCATCTTTATTGTGATACTTGGACACTAAAATTAAACAAAATAAAATTAATTAATATTTCCTAAACGAGGAGCTTAACCTGGAGCTAAGAAGCGGTCGCTGATTAAATCAGGTAACACCGGAACTCTGCTCATTTAATTTTAGCACTTCATGCATATTTCTCTTCTACTCTTAATAATTCTACAACTGCATAAATGGGAACTTCAGGGCAAAGATTTCGACAAGAAGATAGAAAGTTGGGTGGACATAGTAGTCCGGATATGTTGGCCAATTATGCTCTGCTGTTGGGAAGGTCATGGCTTCATTCTTTGGGTGCAATTCCATCCACATTGCACAGAAAAGTCAAGGTACCTTGGGGCACAGATGTGGTAACTATTAATGCACAGGAAGAACTGAATGTGGCTGCTATGGAAGGTTTAGAGGCAGTTGTGCCCTTATCTGGCTTTCAAGTGGCTATGATTGGTGATGTTGCAATCACCGAAGATAAAAGTGCAGTCAATAGGATGAGCCCTTTTTCCCGTAAGATGGTGAAGAAGATGCAGTAGAAGTACGACAAGGGGCTAGGCCGAGATTTACAAGGAAGGTTTGAGTCTGTGCCATCTTCACATGGTCAGCAAGATCGATGCGAACTGGGGTACTCAGAGAATAGGAAGAAAGAGAAGTATGAAGTCCAGTCTCCGATAAAAGAACCTGGATTGAACAGGATTTTCTTCACCCTAGAGGCTTCTGGGGAATTTCAGAGCACAGGAAAGACATATCCCGGTATGGAGATCTTCATGACAGATTTTGAGGAATAGCTCATTAAGTCTCCAGAGCCTTCCTTTGAAGACATATCCCGGTATGGAGATCTTCATGACAGATTTTGAGGAGCAGCTCATTAAGTCTCCAGAGCCTTCCTTTGAGCAGTTGGTAGAGGGCACACAATTCATGATTGGCATGGTTCAAACGGGCAGTGGCACAAAATGGTCACAGAAGATATCTGAATTTGAAGACTTTCTCGGGATTGGGGATGAAGCTTCAAGGATGGTGCAAGAGCAGAAGTCCAAGGCAAGGATCCTTCAATCAATACTAGCGGCGGAAGATGCAGAGGAAGCTGAGAGGAAGGTGATGAAGATGTCAGAGCGCGAAGAGATGAAAGAGAAAGCTACCCCAAAAACAGATAATGCTCCTAATGCGATGAAGTCATAAAAGCCATCAAAGATAGTTGTGATGAATGTATTGAACAGGCTCTTAATCCTGTCTTTTGTTTTTCTGAATGTTGTTTTGAGAACAATTTGGATGGATTTCCTTTATTATTTCAATCAATGGAAGTGAATTTTGATTACCTGTTTTCTTGTTTTCCTGATTGTTATGTTCATGGCATTTCATAGGGCATTGATTATACCACTACACATATTTGACATAAAATGCTTGAGCTCAGAAAGGATCTCCAAGAATGTCTCAAGAGGAATTCAGAAGTCTTTGCTTGGAGTTATGCTGATATGCCAGGGATCGACAGGTCAATTGTAGAGCATTTCATCCCTATTGATCCGAATATCAAGCCAGTAAAGCAGAAAAGAAGACAGGTCAGACCATAATGGCAAGACAAAATCAAGGCTGAGGTTCAGAAGCAGCTAGATGCAGGTTTCTTAGAGGTAGTGCATTACCCTGAGTGGTTATCAAACATAGTCCCTGTGCTTAAGAAGGATGGGAGACTAAGAGTCCGTGTCGACTATAGAGATTTAAACAAAGCCTCGCCCAAAGATAACTTCCCAATTCGACATATAGATGTTCTGATCTACAGTGCTGCAGGAAAGGGATGTTATTCCATTATGGACGGATTCTCTAGGTACAACCAAATCCTGATGGCTTTAATTGACAAGCACAAGACCACCTTCACTACCGATTTTGGGACCTTCTGTTATAGGGTGATGCTGTTTGGGTTAAAGAATGCCGGAGCAACATATCAGAGAATGGCTACAACCTTGTTTCATGATATGATCCATAAAAGGATTGGAGGTATATGTGGATGATATGGTGATCATGACAAAAATGCAAGAAGAACATACGGAGATGTTGGAAAAATTCTTCGCACGGGTCAAACAATACAATTTAAGACTCAATCCCAAAAAATGCGTATTTGGAGTAACGAAGGGGAAATTGTTAGGTTTTGTTATAGGACCTAACGGGATTAAGGTTGAACCAGATAAAATAAAAGCCATTCAAGACATGCAACCGCCAAAAACAGAACGTCAGGTAAGAAGCTTCTTAGGGAAGATCTAGTATATCAGCAGGTTCATTTCTAGATTATCTATCACTTGTGCTCCGATCTTCAAGCCCGATTTCCAAGTTGCTAGGAAGAACCCAACTCGTCAGATGGAACGAGAATTTGTCAGAAAGCCTTTTGACCATACAAAGGATACTTAATGATCCACCAGTGTTGAGTTCTCCTAGACCGGGAGAACCTTTTGATTTTGGTACTTGTCTATAGAGGATGCAAGAGTTGGAGCTAATGTTGGCACAGCCAGAGCTGCTGGAGTAGAAGGGGCCATCTATTACATCAGTAAGAAATTACTGCCTATCGAGGAAGAAGTATAAATTCTGATAGAGAAAACATGTAGGCAGTGGTGTGGTCGATCAAGAAATTGAGGCCCATATTTTGTTCTTTCAGGGTCACTTTGTTTCTAAAATTGATCGCTATGAAAGTATCTTCAAGAAGACAAGCCTACTTCTAGAAGGACCGGCTGTCCAAATGGTTAATTCAATGTCCAGGTAGATGCGGAATGTTTGGTCACGAAAAGAAGCACGGTCAAACAGGTACGGGGTTGTTGCGAAAACATTCCTGGCTGAGAATCCCCGTCGCAAGGATCGATGAATCATGGGAATTAGAATTTCAGAATGAAACATTTGTTATGTGTTGAAAAGGGGGTCTGGAAAACTATACTTTGATGGATCCAGCCAAATAGGAGATGGAAGCTGGAGCCTGGTAATGTTGATAGAAGCGCCCAAATGGCGAGGTGACAACAATGTGCAAGGTGGTTGTTCCCAGTCACCAACAATATGGCCGATATAACGAGGCATGTATTAATGGGAATCGAGTCTCTTTCTTTTACGGCAGGCGCTAAGGAGGTTGAAGGTGATAGGAGATTCACTGTGGGTTAATTGACACATGCCAAATGAAGATGGAAAGTTGAGGAAAGAAAGGTTGAAGCCCTAATTGTTGAATACTTGTTGAAAGAAAACACACTCTTTGATAAGATCCACTTTTACTCACATAGGAAGAACTCATAACAGAATCCAAGAATGCTTTGGCAACCTAGCGTCAGCATGGCAGGATTTTGAAGTAAGGTTCCAAAGAGCCATTTATCATTACCACAGCAAATATCCCAAATGCTATGAAGATTTTGTGAATCAGGTTGAGTCAGAGGAAGAACCTTGGTTTAATGGATATTTTGCAGTATATGAAAGATGGAACCTTTCCTAATGATGCCACAAAAAAGAAGATCGGATCGGTATTCTAAAGAAAAAATGGCTTGAAATTTATTCCTAGCCGATGGGAATCTAATACGGAGGACCTGGATGGAATGCTTCTAAGATGTGGTATGGTAAGAAGGAAGGAGAAGAGAATAATGAAGAACATCCATGAAAGGAGTCTGTGGGTGAACATTTGAGTGGATGAGTTTTGGCCCGAAAGATTATAGGCAAGGCTATTTTGGTACAAGATGGAAGGTGATTGTGGTCAATTATGTTTGTCATTGGTAAAGCCTGTCAGTACACGATAACAAAATCACCTTGGCTGCCCTGTTGAACTCCACCCAAACAACTCCTTCTTGGCCTTATTTCAAGCCTGGGGGCAATAGATATTATTAGCAAGATCATGCCCGGCAAGCCATCAAAGGTCATCAGTATATTCTTAGTCCCGCCTGTGGACTACTTTTCTAGGTGGATCGAGCTCAGTCCCTAAAAACAAAAACTTGGACTGCTATAGCATATGGCTAGATTTTATCGTATTCTAAAACTTATTTTATGTTTCTGTCATGTGTGTTCCCCATCACATAGTTACAGACAATGGTTCTCAATTTCTAAGCAGACGTCGGCCAGTTTTGTTATAAACACATATAAGGTTTGAGCATCACCATTTCCTCTCCTTATCGGCCTCAAGCTAATGGTGCAAGTGGAAGCCCGCCAATAAGGAGATCAAGAAGGAATTTCTGTCCAAGAGTGTGCAGAACGTAATAGAGGCTGGGCTGAGAAACTTCCTTTCGCACTCTGGGGGCATCGAACTACCCTTCAAATCAGTGAATGGAGCTTCTCCTTTCGAGCTCGTATATGGGAATGGAGGCAGTGTTACCAGTAAGAAAACGTCGAAAAAAGAATCTCTCAGGGTTTTTGTGGAAGCTGGTCTGACCAAAGAAAGAATGGGTCAAGAAAAGATATGAATATCTGGCACTTTTGGAATGGCCGAAAGATTGAATGCTAGATTCCAGGATCAAATTAGAAAGAGAAAGGATTGCTCATTTCTAACAATAAGGCGGGTACAATCCAAGGCTTTGAAAAAATGGAGATTTCCAGTCTTGGTCAGTGTAACGCCCCCATTTTTACTGTGTTTCAAATAGTAGTTACCGGTCTGTGAATAGTCCACCGGTCCCGGCAAGGTCGGTATTATTTTTGTCCAGAAAAAATTATATTTATGTTTTATATTTTATTTAACATTTTTGGAGCATGTATGCATGGTTTTATGGGTAGAAAGTAAGTAAGGAAACTATTTTTGGAGAAATTTAGATAATTAGTGAAGTAGTGAATTATGGTGTTATATTAAGTAAGGAAAATTTGAAGCAATTATTTTTTATAGAGGAAATTTGACGGAAATTAAATTTTTATGGAATAAATTAGAAAAGTTTTTGTGAGATAAATAATATTTTGAAGGAATTTAATTGACAGAATATTTGGAGAAAAGACCAAAACACCCTCCAATTTGAGAAAAGACCAAAAATACCCCTTAATTGCTTTATTAAAGGCACACCATCAATTATGAGCAACAAAAATTTTTCCATCTTCTTATCCTTACACGTTCTCCTCCTCCTTCTTCTTTTTCTTTCTTCCCTTTTCTTCACTTCCTTACTTAGTAAAAAACACATAGTAAACACATCAAAATTCACCCATCCCAACTTGAATGTAAGTACGAAATCTTAGATGAGTGAAAGCTAGAGAAGTCATTTTTGTGACTAATTCAAGGAATTTGGTGAATTTTCCTACTTTTGGGTCCAAAGTAGTGATTAAAATGATAATCCTCATTATTTTTGGGTTTAAGAGTTGTCTTTTAGCATAATACATGCTTAATTTTCATGCCCCAATTAACTTCTTTTAATTTGTTTTCTTTGTTTGATTTGAGTTCTTACATTAGCCGGGTGAGAAGCCTTCGACACAAAGATAAGGGCAAGACAAAGCTTGAGAAGCTTTGATTAAAGCTTGTTAAAGCTTGTTTGAAGGTTTAGTGTTCATAAACACACTTACCTTACTTAACTCAAATTTTTTTGAATTTTTGGTGCCTTTTATGCTCTAGTGGATATTCTTGGGATTTTGTAATGAATGATTGATTGTTGAATTTTGGTTGGCAATTACATTGCTCTTGGGTGATGTTGTGAAATGAGTATTTATGTTGTGGTAGACATTTCTACCTTGTATCTTTGTTTGTTTCATGTTCCCTTTCATGCTAAAGGTAAAACTGAATTTGGGAAAAACGGCTTATTGAGTGAGATTAAGGACCATTTTTTCGATCCTTTCTTTTTTCATTTGTATCTGAGTCCTTCAAAACGTTGTAGGTATTCGCTTATAGCTTTCCAACCCATCCTCTTGTGTCCCAATTTGGAGATATATAACTCAACTTATGGGCTGAAACA
>NW_023591102.1:813031-833396 GCF_014843425.1 Jatropha curcas
CCACGTGGAAGTTTCGTTCCTCATTGGGCTGGACCCTATGTGTTGAAGAAAATATTGTTCGGCAGAGCCGTCATCTTAACTGATTTGGATGGTTTGGAATTCACGAATCCATGTTGTTAGATCAGTTAAAGAGATATTTTGTGTAATAAGCATTGCATAATGTAAAATGAACTACACTAGACCTGATTTCTCTTTGAAAAAAGAATTATGTATCGGAGATATGTAGGCAACCCTCGATTGGTACGGTCTAAAACATTAAATGAAAATCTTCCATAATTCTTTCTTCCTTGCCAACAATAAAAAAAAAAAGGGGGATAAATAAAATAAAAAAAAAAGAAGAGAAAACCGAAAAGGGGCTTTAGGCAAAAATCGGGTCCCGCCAGTTTGGAAAAACCCGAAAGGCGGCTAGGCCAAAAAATGGGTAGCTCGCTAAGTTTGAAAACCCGAAGAGGGCAGCTTAGGCCAAAATTCAGAGCTTGAATAAATTGAAGTTTGGAAAATGCTTGGAAAGCTTTTAAAGGAAACAAATGGCGTGCCCAATTAAAAGCATAAAGTCAAAAACCATTCAAAGGTTAAAGCAGAAAGCCAAAGAAACCAGAAAAATAAATTAATGAAGTCCAAGTCCAAAAGGGACATTACATCCAAAAATCTAAAGCCAAAAATTTCCAAATAATACCCAAAATCCAAAGCCAAAGGTCCCCACAAAAGTCAAAAAAAGTTAAACAAGCCCAAAACCAAAAGTCCAGAAAGCCTATCCAGAAGTCTAGGTACCCCGTCGCCTCCGTGGGGCAAACGTCCTCCGAGTCATCCCCAGTTGCCTGAACTCCCTCCTAGCCCTCGTCTGTCCGAGGAGCCCAAATGATCTCCTCCATCCAGTCTAATCCCATCCACAGCGTTCAGCCTGAGTCCAACCCTCGAGTGCACTCAGCAATGCGTGCCTCCTTAGCTTTTCAACTGGCCAGGACAACGGTTCATGAAACCAGACCCGATACTCAGGAGAAGTCTGAACACTAGCAGGATTAGGTAAGGCCTAAACCATCTGATTGGTCTCTAACCCAAAGCTCTAAGGACAGCACGGGTTAACTCCCGGAAGTAATGGTTGAATCAGATAATGAGTCAATTCCACCGATCGGGTACAGTCTGATCTATTCCCATCTGCCTATAACACGCGAAGCACAATACCAAGTACAATGGGTAAGGGCCTAGAAGGTTAAACCTGAGTATAGGCGAGACTAACCTAGATAAAGCAGGTAAGGCCATATCAGGGGTACACACAACACTTCATTTGGGACCCAAATTCATAGCCATGATTGTCCCATCATCAGCGGACGGATGTTGATCAAGATCCTCCGCATGCGATACTGGACAGGTTATAAGGCAGAAAAGTAGGAACAGCAAGCACTTTGGAGGTGATCCTTACCAAACGAGTAATAGATTCCTTCTCTGTTACAAAAGGACAGACCAAAAAAAAAAAAAAAAAAAAAAAAAAAAAAAAAGAGGGGGAAAAAGGAGAAGTACCTGGAGATTATCAGCGGAACCTGTCCAGTCCTCGAAGCCTAAAGCAGGCTGTGGTCAAGACTTCTGATAGTTTTCTGCCAGGCACAATGCCACCAATTGCAACCCATATCCTCCATTCTGCCGAACATGGGACAGATTGCAAATCCCCAAGCTGGGTCCTTATTGAACAAGAAACCAGCTAATAAACAGGGAAAACCAAGGCCCGCATTCTCAGCCTCATCTGATCAGGGTTGTCTGAATGACCTCTGAAAACTCATCATCAGGGCAGCAAAATGCTTTTCTTGATCACCAACTATCTCATGCCTTAGCTTGTTGGTCGCTGAACTTGAAACAAGTTTTTCAAACGGACGAAACATACCCGATTTTGGACCTCATGCTTGACCAAAGGCAATTAGGGTCCACACCCTATGATAGCACAGAATATTCCTCAAAAAAGAGGGCGCATCTTCCTCCATCATTGGCCCCGAACCGAAAACTGGCTCAGGGTCAGAGTCTGATTGCAGGGGCCCATAAAAAGGTTCAGTCAACTACTACCCCCCTAAGGTAATGATAGCGAGAGAGACCGTACCTCCCCAAGTTGATCCTTTTCGGACTTTGGAGAGACTCCTAGTCCAACTGTTGCATGCTGTGATTAAAAGAAGGATTCATTCTTGAAAAAAGAAAGAAGAAAGAGAGAATAAAAAGAATGAGTGAAAAAACCAAAAGCAAAAGAACCAGTTTTTATAGAGAAAAATTGCACCGAATGAGGCGCAGCAGCGCCAACGGTGGGGGCCCACACAAAAAAAAAAAAATTTGCCCATTAACTGAAATGATGAAGTCCCATTTATTTTTCAAATACAATAACATGCATAACATCATTTTCGGCAGTTACTAAGCCAAGTGCAAGTACAAATAAAAATTCAAGTACAGGAAGTACAGTTTGAGAAGCATAGTCAAAGTTTAGATAACAGGAGTTCAGACAAAAAAAAAAAAAAAAAAAACACAACGCGGGTTTCCCCCTCTGCCCATCCTCAAAAATTTGCTCCTTCAGAAAGCCACTGGCTTCTCATAAATCATTTTTTGTGATAGCCCAGGGGGGGCAACTGTGAATACTCAAATTGAGGCTCAGGGGAATAACATGGTATGTGAAACTCTTAAATGGAGGAAAGCACGCCTGCTACAGTACCGTGCCATTTGTTTGACTTTGCTACATAAATTTGAGGTAGATAGGTCCAAAAGATTGATTTTAATTGTGAATTTACCTTACCCCACAACTGCGAGGGGAATTGCGCTCTTTTTCTTGGTCATGTAGGTTTCGTATAGAAGGTTTTCATCAAAGATTTTTCTAAAGATTAGCAGTACCTTTTATCTATTCTTGCAACAAGATGATTACATTTGAGTTTTTATGAAGAGTGCAAGGGGAAGCCTTTTTGACAGTCTAAAGTTCTGCATAAACATCGCCTCCTATACTGAGGCTCCTAAAACTAGACTATAGCATTTGAAATTATGTGCGAATGCGAGTAATTGGCCGGTGGGAAATGAAACAAAAAACAAGATCTTCTTAGGCAGCGTGTTAGGAACTTTTCGTGTGATTTATTATACATCCCAAAACATTAAATTCAGCTCAGCGCAATTATTCCACGACTTGAAAAAAGAGTTTTTAGCTATTCTTTTTGCTTATAGATAAATTTCGATCATATTCTTTTTTGCTTTAGATAAATTTCGGTCATCATTTGCTTGGTTCTAATGATTGTGTTCCGGATATGCAACTTTGAAGTTTCTCCTGGCAAAGAAGGAAGCAAAACCAGGTTAATTAAGTGGATCCTTCTTTCGCAAGAATTTGATCTTTTCCAAATTAAGACAAGAAAGGTGCTGAGAACATGGTGTAGATCATTTAAGCAGGTTAAATGACACAAGAGAATCCAGGTTTTCCTCTGCAAGAATTATTTCTGATGAGCAATTATTCAAACTACAGGTTATGTTGTAACAGCCCTTTCCTGTCCACCGGTGAACCCCGAATGAACCGAGCCGAGACGCTACATCGTGGTTGAACCTATGTCCTGTCATGCTGTTGCTTTATTACATCATTTATAACAGACATTTATTTAATTATATACAAACATTACACTATTTTCCAAAGATGAAATGGGCCCAATCTATGTTGCCCTGTACATGCCACAGAACCAAAATATCAAAATGAGTAGTACTCCTGGTGTGAATACTCAAATTTTGAAGGCTCAGGGGAATAACATGGGTATGTGAAACTCTTTAAATGAGGAAAGCACGCCTACTACAGTACCGTGCCCAATTTGTTTTGACTTTTGCTTACAGTACTTTGACTTGCTACACAGCAACTGTGCAAACTGTCGACCGGGACCGAAGGCATTATTGGACATTTACTCGAGTATCAATATGGGTACTTAAAACGTCCGGAATGTCGCGAACGATCACGGAACAGGTCCCCGGAATTATTTTCGGGAGACCGGAACTCCCGAAAACTCCTCTGGAGTGAAAAAGCCCAAGTAAACCGCGGCCCCATGCCGCCGTCCACGGCGGCACCTGCGCCGGCGACCCATTTTGGCCTATTAAAATGGGCCTCTCCCTTCATTTGACACCCCTGTCGTGTTGACGCGACGATCTTTCTCCCTCCCACGCTCCTTGCGATTTCTTTACGCTTTTCTGCATTTATTTAATTTTTATTGCATTTGTTGTGATATTTGAAACACTAAAATTAAACAAAATTAAAATTAATTTAAATTCCCAAGCAAGGAGCTTAATCTGGAGTTAAGAAGCGGTTTGCCGTTAAAATTCAGGTACGTAAACGAAACTCTGCCTATTTAATTTTAGCACTTCATGCATTTGTTCTCTTTCTACTTCCTTAATAATTCTACAACTGCATAAAATGCATCCAGTTCATCATTAGGCAACAAAATTGCCTCAAGTAAATGAATTTAAGCTAAATGCCCGGTTATAATAATCGTGGTAATAGCTTAAATCCGACATTTTGGCTAAAGAGCCTAGTTAATTAATAACTACGGTTCAACTGCTTATATTTTCAACAAATCCGGCTTTGGAAGTCCAATTAATCAATAATTGTGGCTAAAAGCCTTTAATCAATCCACGTTTCGACAATAAATTGTGATTAAGCATCGAACGCGCCGATTCAATTAATTAATCGTGGCATTTTAAAGCCTAAATCGCACCATTTTGGCAAAACAGATGCCTAAATCAACAGCATTTTGGGCTAAAAGCCTAAAAATCAATCACTTTGGCAACAATCGCCCAATCACATTCAATTGGCAAACAAATTGCCTAAATCAAACTCATTTTTGGCCAAGGCAGGTTAAAATCAACATTTTGGCGAAAATGCGCTAAAATCAACATTTTTGGCAACATATTGGCCTAAATCAAAATCATTTTTGGCTAAAAAGCCATTAAATCAACATTTTTGGCAACATGCCCTAAAAATCAATCAATCTTTGGCAAAATGCCTAAACAAAAATGCACCAAAGCATACACACTTATGCACAAGACATACATACTCATGCACAAAGCATACACACTCATGCACCCAAAGCATACACACTATGCACCAAAGCATACATACTCATGCACCAAAGCATACACACTCATGCACAAAGCATACAACACTCATGCATTAAAGCAATACACCTTCCAAAGCCCTTTTAAAAGCCTATCGAACACGTTGATTTGATTTCCATTCAAACGGAAGTACGTAGCGTTCGGGATTTAACCCCGTGGTGGCAAGTCCGAAATCACTTAAACATTTCATTAATCCATCATTCACCTTGCAAAGCATTCATTCATGGGTTAGTTTCATCAGCATGACATTAGTCTCGGATCCATCTCGGGTTGCACCCATTGCCTTAAACATTATGGAGTTAATTAATCTAGTAACTAGTGTTAATTAAAATTGAGTCACTCAGGTTTTTCCTAGTTACCCTAAAAATATTAAACAAGGTGCCGACTCACACACTCACGTTGCATTTCTTCCTTAGGTCACATGCATTTCATATGCCTATGATATTTGGGGTTAGGGTTCAACACCCTTGAGAACTGATCTTCTTTTTTTAAGATGACGCAGTATTGTTAAAGATGACTATTTACGGTCCAGGGACCCAAACCTGTGAGTTAAAACAGTAACGCGCTGAGCAAATTAAGCTCAGTGGATATTCTCAACTTAAATAAGAAAATTAAATAAACAAGATGTAAGCACAACATCATCATCTATACTTTCGATCGGTTCTTACCTGCTGTTTCATAGAACGTATGAATTATTGAATTTTTATGAACATGCTTATAATTTAAGAAATAACACAATTTCTAACTGTATGGCTCCATAAGAGTTAGCAGTGAAACCCGAAGAGATAAGACGGACTAATGAAACTGGATGAATACTGTATGAGGCTGGGTTGCTATACGTATATAAATCATATCCACTCAACAGCCTGTAGCCTGGGTACCAAAACTGTATGGGTGCAGTATTCTGCTATCCTATGTCGCGAACCAGTAGCTTATTCTAATGGTTTCTACATAACCTCAGTGAAAGCATATTATCTGTATTATTTCATTTGATTGCATAAAACCATACTGTACCTATGATGTCTGTCTCATTCTGATACGTCGCTAACTATTCATGCTATTTAAAAGGATTGCAATAGACAAACTACAAGAATATAAAATTGAGTAATAAATGCAAACAATTGAAACTTTAAAGGAACTTGCATTGAAATTAAATCTAACTGTTGCATCCGCGAAGCAACTCTTCCTACTCTTCTGTGTATCTAATTAGAACATTCAGATTAAGCGAAATGTTTGATTTCAATGTAAGTTACTAATTCCAATAGCATTTCAATGTAGCCTTAAAAATTCGTGCCAGGGCAGCCTGTACAGTTTCACAAATTCTAGCATAACTCTTTCTTCTAGTCCAATTTAGGTCATTCTAAAGTCTATAGTTAGGCTAACACTATTAGGGTACAAATTGTCTTCTATCACCTCTGTAAAATATATTTTGGTAAAGTAGTCAAAATATTAAATTAAAAGTAGCACTCCAGTCTGCCCAAACTGTTGGTTTCCAGCGCTGCACAGTGTACCATGTTGGTCATATCTCTCAATTTATAAGAGCCAATTAGGTGATTCTAAATTACTATGGTTAGATTAAAAACATTAGGGTACAAATATTCTTCTTATGGGAAATCTCTGAAAATATGTTGGTAAAGTAGTTAAATATTGAAAGCTTTAAAGTAGCACCTTCCAAGTCGCCCAGATTTTTGATTCCAGCCTGCACAGTTTGTACTATTGGGCATACTTCATTCAATTTATAAGCCCAATTTAGGTGATTCCAAAAGCTCATAGATAGCTAAAACATAAAGAACAAGATAACTCTTTGTATGCCACTTTTCCTAATTCCATCGTAAAATAGTTCAATTTAGGTTGAAATTTACTAGTCAGTTTTTCCAACAAACCGTATCAGCATTTGAAATCAATAATCCAATTCATTTAATTTCATGCATCCCATGCTTAATCAACATTCTCAAAACTATTACTCAAACATTCAGCAAAACCATATCTTATCACTATCATCACATTACAGATATTCTTATGCAAGAAAATTTGTTAAAACTAAAAGAGATATCAAACCTTCGACCAAAAAAGCTTAAACCTTCTTTCTTAGCTTACCTTTTTTCTTCTCACTTGAGCTCAACCTCTCCTATACATAATAACATCTTATTAATTCATCCAAAACTCACTAAAATTATGAAATTCAATGGAAATTCAATTACTTGATAGAGTTAGAGGTTTGAATTAATGCTTTTGAAAGGTTGAATATTACAGTAGGGAAAAATGGAGAAGGTAAAGTTGAAAGAAGAAGACAAAGGAGGAAGATAGAGAAAGGTAAGCGAATGCGAATTTTGCGGGTAGCCTCCAAAAATAATTCTTCTAGTATGTTAAAAATTACCAAAATACGTACCTAAATTTTCAATATTTTACCATTTAATACCTAACTTTATTTACTTTATTTCAAGTTAGGTCCTAATCCTTATACTTTTATTCAATTGAGTTTACATCTTTTCCAATTAATGTCCAAGTCTTTGATTTTATTTAATTTTATTGGCTTTCAAATCGGGTTCTAGTTTCGTTCCGACTCGCGCTCGACTCGGCTAAATGCAAACGGACGTCGATTCATTAGGAAGTGTCTACAGTTAGATCCCTTGGGTATGCGACTTTGGTAAATTATTGGATTAACTAAGACTATGATTCTGATTTAAGCAGAGCTAAAAAGAGAAATGGAAAAGTGAGTTAGGTATTGTTGTTTGGGATGAACCATATTTATGGAAGATTTTAGTTTTGATCACATATTAGGAGGTGTGCTCTTGATAAATGAGGATTAAATCAATTCTTTACTTTTTGTCATACCATTTTGCATGAGTTCCTTTTGACCTAAAGAGAACAGGTTAGAAGATAGTGGATTGTAGTTTTTATTAGCCTACAATATTTTGTTGATGCTTATATTTTCTGCAAAAATTGTGAACAATGTCAAAGAACAGGAAGTATTATCCCATAGAATGAAATGATTCAGACCCCAATACTTGTATGTGAAATTTTTATGTTGGGTATTGATTTTATTGGTCCATTTCCTCTCTTCTTTTGGTTTATTTATATATTACTTGCTGTTGATTATGTTTTTAAATTGAGGTGGAAGCTAAAGCCCCAAACTGATGATTCTAAAGCTGTTGTAGATTTTATTCAAGTCAAAAGTCTTTAGCAAGACGACGATTGCACCTGCCTAGATTAGGGCCCTCAAAACTGAGTGAAGTGGGGTTTAGCCAAAACAATAAAAAAGATTCTCCTTCTTTTCCCTCAAATACAAAAGGGCCCATACCTAATAAAAAGTATAATCACCAGCCCTGGATTTAAAGCAGTCGTTGCGCAAAACCTACTTCCTCAATATCAAAATAGCTCGTAACATTTCCTTTTTCAAAGTTTAAAACTCTGAGAGAGTCCTAAAATACTTTAGCGCCCATTTTTCAGAATTTTCGAATATGTCAACCCATGTTGGCGGGGGAAATGTGATAACATAGATCTAACAAATAGGCCCAAGGAACCACATAATGCAATCAACATAACTGAAAGAAGATATGAGCATAATATTAGGGAGATAGTGGCCGATATTACTCTGCTTGTATTCGATGTTGCTTAATCCAAACAATAATTACCACATATATTTTATAGGGTGCTTCCCCTCTAGAGAAGGTTAATGCCAATTAAGATCTTAGACAATTTTCAAAAATATTCCAACTCCATATTATTAAATTTGCTACCTATCATTACAAAAATATGCGAGGAACAAATGATTGCTGGGAAAAGATACCCATCTTCGCTAACATTTATTTGTTACCATTTTTCGATCAAGTTTTGCGGGTAAAGTTTTTTAGAGTTGGTTGTTGTTGGATACTTTTCTGCTATGTTTGTTTATGGAAGCATAGCTCTAATTTCTTCTCCTATTGCTCCAAATAACTTGCTAAAAATTAGGAACTTCCGAACGACATTGTCACTTAGCGAATGAATAACCCGTACATTTTGTTGAATTACAATGACAATTAAATATTAGGTTCAACAAAAATAAAAATTTGAAATGTGCAAAACTACAAAAATAGAATTTCAAAACTCGAGTGGAGCATCTGAGAAAAAATAAAGAAAAATTCGCAACGGAGCGTGAGAGAATGAGGAAAGGAGAAATAAATCTAAAAGGAAATAATACAGGACTCCAAGGGAAACTTCACACGCAAAAGAAAAAATGTTTTGGGCCAATATTGATTTTAGTTTGAAAGCAGGGTTGGTTCTGCTGAGCAAAGGAAGAAAGGTGAGACTTAGATCCATTCAATTTGATTTAGGTTGAAGATTTTCGAGGAAAAGGTTGTTTAGGTGGTAATAAAATTGGGGGGTAAATGCATCTTTTCCTTAATTTTGCCACGCTGCAATCTATGTGGAAAAAGTCAGTCCACATAACAAACTAACATATGCATTGTGGCCTCACTTATTAGACTTCGGTTATCCATGTCATCAGGGAGACATTTCAAATTTAAATAAAAATTTGGGCACCTCAATTAACAATTTTCTATTCAGACCACCAAAATAGAAAAAAATGAAAAGATCAATGCCACCAAAATTAAACATTTATGCAGCCATGATTTTTTGATTATAAGAGTTAAGAATTAGGTTGTGTTCGGGCAATAAGTTTTTAATTATTTTTGCGCTTTTGATTAAACGTTGATTTTTTTATTAGTGTTTATACATACCATTTGAACTAACTTTTTAAAAATTAAGATAACGTTATTATAAAAATTACCATGTAACGTTTTAACTTTTACATTTTATGAAAATACTACTCAAACAAGCTAACAGCCAAATGTTACTAAAACATTTATCAGTAATTTCTGCAGCAAATAACCTTAGTAAGATAACATGTATTAAAAGAAGTATAAATTGAAAATGGTGAAATTTATGAAAATAAATAAAAAAAAAGTGAAATAAAATATACTCCCTTCTTCTATTATTATTTGCACAGTTGACAAAACACAGCATATTAAGATTTAGTCAATAAAAATTATTTTGTTCTTTTTTACTTTTGACTCATAAAGATTAAATAAAAATTTCATTGATGAACAATTCATAAAATTCATTAATGGAAAAATAATTGTTAAGATATACAAATTTAAAAATCTTAACAAAACATTTGGGACATTCAAAAAGGACATAACAAACAAATAAAATGAGCGAGGAGAACATTAAGTGCATTATTTTGTTTATTTGAGAATTAAAAAAAAAAATCTCATATCATTGGAAATCAATAATCAACGAATTCATTTTAAATACTTAAAGTTGTATAAATCTTCAACTTTATTATTTAAATAATATAGAAAATTTCGTGGATAAATTTGTGTTTTTTCTTTTTGTTTATTAAGATAAAGAAAGTACGTTGAAATTAAGGGTAATCCTATTCATTAATGCACAGTATAATCCAAACTACGGTGGGTTTTTACTTTTCTTGCACAGAATCCTTTTGTTTCTTAAATGAGATTTTTTTTTTTTTTTTTAAATCAAAGAAGTGATTAAAAAAACTTAGGATGAAAAGTGAATATGTATTTTAGGAAATCGTTTCTACCTCTTGATTCATTTTTAACGTAATACAGAAGTTATAAATAAATTTTAGACAGGATACAAAAATAATTGAAATATACCTGTAATGAATACGAGTAAAGTTATGAATGTTTTGACTCTGGGCTACCCATTTTCCATTGTCCACTATAATAAACGTTTTTGCCAGTAGGTACCCGTGAGTATTCATCCATTATTAGTAAAAGATATATTTTAAATAGTGCGGGTTTGGGATAGTTAAATGATTGGAATACCCTACTCAAGTAAATTTACGGGTATGTCAAAATTCGCAAGTGCCCCTCCGCTTCCATCCCTTATTAAAACCCAAAAGAGTACTGCATGACCTTGACGGGGGGCCAATACCCCTACCCTATCATCTTTATCATCTTCAACCAATTCTCTAACCAAAGTGGGAGGACTCTCCATGAGATGAAGCCCACGAGAAAAAGAAAGAGCACCGTTGGCCAATGCACCAGCCACCCGATTAGCTTCTCCATAAATTCTCTTAATAGACACTTGCCACCTCCTGCACATCAACCTCCTACAAGAGGAAACCACATTCTGATACCGTAAAGAAGGTGGTTCATTGAATGAAAGAATAGACACAAGGACCTGAGAATCTGTTTGAACTTCAACCTTCTTGAAACCTCTCTCCCAAGCCAAAGATCATTCAATCAACAAACTTAGACAGTTATATATACGATAGAGACGAGAATTTGGATTGATAGGCAAGGTAAAAAGGAATTAAATTATTTCTTTTTTTTTTATTTTTTTTTTTTTTTGTAAAATAAAAAGGAATTTTTTTTTTTTTTTTTTTTTTTTGAAAGGGAAAATGATAATTCATTAGCTCAAGAAAAAATTCCAACAAAATGACGAATGGATGCTTTTTGATGGATGCTTTTGCAAGAGTGTGAGCACCCATATTTATTTGTCTCGGACCCCACCTGACACTTATACGTTGCCTGCTATCTAAAATTCTCTTACAATCCAAAACAGTAAGGCCAAACTCAAAGCTACCTACAGAAGAGGAACTAAGAGCATTAACAAGATACTCATCTTTAGTTCAGTTTTAATATATACAGTTAATTTTTATTAAATCCAAAAAATAATTTTTAAAAAATTGAACCAAATCAATTGAATTTAAATTTGGTTGGATTTGGGTATATTATTCAATTTGGATCTAATTTGCTTCTGAAAAATTTAAACTTATTTGATTGGATTTTAAGTTATTCAATTGATATCAACCAAATACTGACTCTAAGAACAAGAAAAGGAAAGGTCAAGGATGCACTGCGCTGAAACTCTCCTGGTCAAGATTCTTTCATTATCTTGGTGGATTCTTCATTATCAACTTCCTTTTCTTCAAGAAACCATCTCTATAGCGACAATAAAAAAACATGTTGTTTAGAGCATACAACTAAAGTTTAATTAGGCACATAACTAACCAATGGCTTTCTATTTTCTAAAGGGAGAAACATTTTTTTAATCTAAAGGGAGAAACATTTTTTTAATACATTATGAAACTTATTATAAGTTTCATATTTATTAATTTATTCATCATTAACCACTATTACCAACTATTCGGCATCACTCATAGTCACCATCGTCAGTCACTGGTACTGTCGATTACCACCATAAATCCTGGATGACTACCAAACACATGTTTATTAATTTATTAATCACCAACAACCACTATCATCTGTAACAAATCACCAACTGCCATCACCATCAATTACTTATCATCGTTGGCTATAACCACGGTCCCTGATGACTGTCATAATTTATTAATTTATATGCATTTTTTCATATTTAATGATAAAACATGAAATTTATATTTATAATATCCATATTTATAATATCCATAAAAGTGAATATCGAGAGAGTGAATATTGAGATTAAATAACTCTACTAAACTTATGGATTTATAAAAATATTTTTAATATTTTTATTTTATTGGTTGAAAAATACAGTTAATTTAGTTTATTGATCACCTTGGTTTTCTATTTAAATCACTACTAAAAAAAATAAAAACTATTAAAAGAAAATAAAAATATGTAATAGTATATAAAATAATTATGAATTCAATATAATTCCTAATTGAGAAGATTTATAATATTTAAAATTTTATAGAAGTTTTATGATATCTTATGCTCCGTATGTTTTCCTAAAATAACTTGCTGAGAAATATTTACGTGATATTTTCCAAATAAATTATTTTCCTTTGTTGGGTTTTAATATTGAAAATTATTTAAAAATATTAAAGTCTTTATCTCATAAGACCATAAATAATAATAATAATAGAGATTTTATAATATAAATAATAATAGAGATTTTATAATTTAAAAATTTTATTGTTAAATATGAGAGAATACAAAAATATATATATATAAATTATGAAAGCCGCAGGTGGACGGTGGTGGTGGCTGTAGGTGGGTGATGGTGGTAGCCGGTGACAAATGATGACTGATGGTAGTGACTATGATGATTAATAAATTAAAAAAAATGAATTTATAAAGTTTGTCAATGTTCAGAAAATATTTTACTGTCTCGAAAATAAAAAGTTATTTTCTTTAAAAAATGACTTAATTTTCCTTTGAGCAGGAAAATATTTTCCGTTGACTTATTTTCTTGAATGCCCCAAAGAATGAAAAATTATAAAAAATATTTTTCTATAAGTTATTTTATTTTTCTATAAGTTATTTTACGGAAACAAATGGAGCCTTAATTAGAAATTATTATAATTCTATTGTAGAAATATTGTTGGATCTTAATTAGGAATTATTTATTGTATATCATTACTTTACATTATGAAGTTAGTTCTCATAGAAAATCTATTATTATCAAGTCGAATTGACGGTTCCTCCGTTCGTTTCCGTAAAATAACTTGCTAAAAAATATTTTAATATAAAATATTTTCCTTGAAAATATTTTCAGATGATTTATTTTCTGTTGTTTGGTTATAATATTGAAAATTAGTTAAAAATATTAAAATCTTTATATCATAAGACCATAAAAAATATTAATGATAATAGATAAGACCATAAAAAATATTAATGATAATAGAAATTTTATAATTTAAAAATTTTATTGTTAAATATAAAAAAAATGTAAAAAAAAATATAAATTATGAAAGCCGCCGGTGGCCCGTCGTGGTAGCCGGTGGTAGTGGTCGGTGGTAAATGATGACCAGTTATGGTGACTATGATGATTAATAAATTAAAAAATTGAATTTATAAGGTTTGCCAATATCAGGAAAATGTTTTACCTTCTTGAAAATAGAAAGTTGTCTCCTTTAAAAATAACTTAATTTTTCTTTGACCAGAAAAATATTTTCCGTTGATTTATTTTCCTGAGCCCAAACAGCGAAAAATTGTGAAAAATATTTTCCTGCAAGTTATTTTATAGAAACAAACAAAGCCTTGTATTATAATCAATTTCCTATGAAATTTTTATCGATTTTACTTGTGATTTTAAAAATTATTTTACATATTTAAATACTATTAGTTGTTTTAAATGTAGCTCGCATGTGTCCTCGTTATAGGTACTTTTATTTAATTTATAATTTTATATTCTTTACTAAAAATAGTACTCATCATTATTTTAATTTTTATAAAAAAAAAAATAAAATTGAATCATGATGAATTAATACAATATATATAATAATAGATAATTAAATAATAGATTTACCTCTAATTTGGTTTTCTTTCAAGTTCATACTTCTTTTTATAAACTTTGAATAGAAAGGAAATTATATAAGTTCATAAATTCTATAAAATAAAAAATTATAGGCAATTTAACAATATTTTAAAAAATTATAGCAATTTAAAATATTTATTCAATAATAAAAATATTACAGAACATTTTCTTATAGAAGATAATATTTTTTATTAAAAAATAGGTATTATATAAATATTAATTAGTTATGTTGATGCATGCACATTTTTTCAAAGTTCGTTCTTTTTTTTTACTTAATTTAATTTTAATTGATTTAATATTCTTAACGAATTAATATTAAATTTTTTTTAATATTTGTCTTTTTTATAATGAAAAAATTATTAAGTATTAATTACTAAATATATTATGCATATGCTATATTTTATCTTTTTCACTGCAAATGCATTAAATCTAAATATAAAAATACGCTATTAAAGATTTCATAGAATAAAGTCTCAGTTTTAATTTTTTTTTAATTATTATTTTTATGCAACACCTTTTATTAACAAAACCTATTGTACATGATTGTTTCAAAAATTAAGACAGGAGATGAAATTACAAAATTTTCAAAATTGATTAACAAAATAGGCAAAAATAAATGCATCAAAATGAAAATTCGGAGGGGCTCTCTCTTTCTCCAAAACCTAAAATTCTAAAAACTCTCTTTTTTTCTCTCACGGGCAGTCATCGGTGAGCTCTCACCGGTGTCATTCCCTTATTTATTTATTTTTTTACAAATAATTCTCAGATCTGTATACAGATTCGAGTTATTGTTCCCAATAGCTTGAGATTATTATGACCCATATCTTGGGATTTTGTCCTGAGTTATTATTTTTACCATTATGGTGATTTTGTTTAGCGTCTTTTGTTTTTGGATAATTATGTAGAAACAAGTGCAGATCTCATCTCCAATAAAAAGAAGAAATTTAAAAGTAATCAAATCGGACTTGTAGAAAGACTATGGAGTCGAACCGTGGTTATGAATAGTCACCAAGGGGAACAAACAATTACCCAGATACTTCCAATCAAGATTGTATTTTTTTATTCTTTGTATAGGTGGTTTATTATTAGACTTTCTATACAAAAATATAGAATTATATTGATATATATCCCATATCTATATACAGTTTCCTCTTAATGAAAATTTCTAGTTTGATTTCTTCTCAAAAAAACTTTAAAAAGGCAAAATCATATAATTGATTAATTTTATTTTTGTAATTAATATAATTAATTGAAGAGACACAAAATAATCATATAGAATGCAAATTACTTACAATGAAAAATTAATTTATTACAAATAAAACATAAAATGAAATATAGATTTAGAAAATGAAAGATGGTAAATATAAGAAATATAATTAATATATATAAATAAGTTTTAAAAGAATATATGTAATTAAATCATAAATAATAAATTAAAAGTGTCAAAAAATTCCTAAAATTATTTTATTTTATTTAAAAAATATATTTGAATTCAAAAAAAATAAATTTGATAAAATAAAAAATTTCCAAAGACTCAATTATATATATATATGTCACGACCCGACTCCATGGGCCGGACCGGTACTAGGGCCCAGGTAAGCTTAAGGCCCCCGAGGCCCGTAGTAAGCCTGAGACACTAGAATCTATTATCTCGGTATGAATTTCAATATTCTATTATTTGACACTGAGAATCTATTATCTCGGTATGAATTTCAAATTAAAAAAAAAAAAAAAAAAAAAAAAAAAAAAAAAGAAAAAAAAGATAAACCTCAAGATTTTATTACATCTCGGCCCAATTAACAAAACATCACATTTCTAATATGGGCTCACATAATTATCTAATCTATAATAATAGACGACTAAAAATATACAAATCCTACAACTGCGGGTCACTAACTAATAGATATACATAGAGTTTTATACATCTAGATACATAGCAAAATAATTATTGAACTAGTAAAATTTTCTTTCTAGCCTTGCAGCAAAGGAACATAGCTTGACCGAATTAAAGAGAAACTTACTTCCTGAAAAATTAAACAAGACTTGTGAGTTTTCTAAGGAGAAATAATTATTGCACAACACACGCAGTCACACAAAATGTGTAAATATATCGATCTTAGTCATGCCGATCTAGTCTATATGGCTTCACAGCAGCCAGGTCAACCAAATGGGCAAGATCACCAGCACTCACAATCATTAACTATCTTCATATAGATGACACATCAACGTGGAAATTAGTCTCAGTGGAGTCACCGAACCCCGATGAGCCGTCCTCGAGCCAAATGGCTCATCCTCTCACATGTGCACCAGGGAGCCGAATCCACCGATCAACTGGCCGACCGGTTCCCTTAATTCCTCTCAAAAACCTTTGACAGCCCTCTCATTGTTTTTTCTGATCCTCTTTTTCTTTTCATACCAACAGGAGGCAACCCGGTGTCTCATCCAATCTGATCATCAAGCGCTCACAACAGGAGGCCACCCTGCGGGCTGCGATCAAATCTTAGACTGCGGTGCGCAACGACCGAAAGCCAACCTGTGGTTAACTGTAACGGTAACGGATGAGCGTGCATCACGGGGGCGCCGATCTCCATTTTACCCGGCGTAATCCGGCTAATGGATCCATACTAACGGTAACGTCTCAACAAACCCATGGTGACCCACTTTCATCCAACTCCACAGCAAACAAGAGCATGAGCATTATTCACAGACACAGTTAATCAAACATTGCAATTAAAGTGCAGACTATGATCAACTTACATATCGAAATGTAATGCGCGATTAGACTTCTACTCAAGTGCCAACAAACAAAAATAAATATAATAAATAATAATTGACAATAAACAACAATGATGAAATAATAAATAATTTGAATAATTAAATGAACAATCATGATAATAGTAAAATAATCATAACAAGTTATAGAATTAATCTAAATAAACTTATTGATTATGTTATTAATTAAATCTAGACTAGGTTCTAGCGAAATTTCGGCAGCACCTCCCCTTATAAGTTGGACTATCTACCGGCTCAAATATCCCAATATTATGATATATTTATCAATCAGTGCACACAGCCCATCCGTCGGGCAATCAATCAATTTAAAATCCCATCCTCCTTTCAAAACAACTATATCGACACTCAACCAAAAATTTATAAACGAATTTTAATAATATCCATCTAAAATCATTTATTAAGTCATTAGTTAACTAAATTAATAGCTTTACAGTAACTAATTTGTTAAGCAGCTAAAACATATTTAACAATAACTAATTATAACTACTACCTATTAAAATTCGGTTTTTATATCAATATAAAAAAATGGCTAGGCCTCCCAAATCTTAATTTATTAAAATCTCGTAAACCTTTATTTCTCAATCTTGCCTCTTAAGGTATAAACAACATCTTTAAACATTTACTAAAATTCTAAACTAGCTACTAAGAACCAACTAAGAACCAATGCTTCAATTAAATTACAATTTCATAAATACTTCTACTAGGTAACCCAACTCACAACTTGAACATATAACTAAAGCTTCCTAAATTTCTTTCATCTTGCCACGAAAATACAATTTCTAGATTATAGTAAATTATGTTTACCATCGATCATTACCTAACAAGATTGAAACTATTGAGCATTAACCAATGGTATCCATCACAAAAATATTAACAATATATCCATTCCTTTGTTAGTTCATATAAAAATGGTAACGATTACCTGCAATAGCTACTCCCCACCAAATGCAATAGGTTCTCCTTAACTTAGACTTATACATATATGCACAAATTTCCCATCAAAAACTTAGATTCTTAAACATCCTATAATCCAATATCAAAATTAATTCATAAATTTTCTTTAATCTCCATAAACCATAATTTTCCCCTACAATTTAATTTATTACTGAAATTAATTCGTGAATTAACCAGAGTAAGTTTGAATAATTCAACACTGTCACATTAGTTAACTCAATAACTACTCACATTACTTAAATTAAATTAACTAAATTAATTAACTACAAATGAATAAAGATTAATTTAAAATTAATTTAATTAACTAATATTACTAAAATTAAATTATACCCAATATATATTATTACCGGAATTTTGATTAACCGGAAATGAAGGCTGGTGGCCGGAGGTTGACTGACAGTGGCGGAGGGAGGCGGAGGCAGCGCGAAGGAGCTGGACAGGCTCATTTCTGGTGGTCGGAGGCACGTTGGAGCGATGGCTGGGCAGTGGCGACGGCGCGACGAGCTGGATGCGGCGCGATGCTTGCGCGATCGAAGGCAGAGGGAGGCCGGGTCTGCTCGTGCCGCGCGATCTGATCCAGGGAGCTGGTGGAGTCGCGGTGAAGTCGCTGCGATCGTGGAGCGGCTGGAGTGTGCGCGCGGCAGGAGGTCCGATTGAGCTGGAGTGTCACGCGCGGCGCTGCTAACAGCTCTGTCCTCGCCAAGGGACTGCAGATGCCAGTGAAGGAAAAGAAGAAAGGAATGGGAAGAGGAGAAGAAGAAAAAGAAGGAAGAAGAAGAAGAAAAAAGAAGATAAGAAAAGAAAGAAGGAGAGGTATGGCGGTGGCACTGGTGGTGCTCGCGGTGGTCGAAGGCGTAGGAATAATACTGGGTAGGAAAAGTGAGGCATACGCTGGACGAATAGAGGAGAAGAGAATCTCTAGATGGTCTGGGTCAACACCGGTTCGATCTGATCGGTTCGGCCCAAATCTTTGAATTTTTGCAGACTGGTTTTAAAGCGTGCTTTTTCAATCGGTTTGGTTTGGTTCTCACAGTGTTCGCACTAGAAATACTAATATAGAATTCGTAGCTGTCGGTTATTAAATTTAATGGAAAAATGTTTTGAAAAAAAAATTCGGGTGTTTCAATTATATATATATAATACAATATAAGAAAAATATTTTTAAAGAAAATATTTTTTTAAAACGTCCAATCAAATTATAGAAACATAAAAAATATTAAAATAAAATAAATATATCTTTTCCTTTTCCTTATCTCTCCAAATAAAATCTTTTAAATTAAATAATAAAATTAAATATTTAAGAAATACATTTAAAAATGAAAATATAAAGCTTTCAAATGCTTTATTATCACATATATTTATTTTAAAAAATAAAATTTGAAAAGTAAAATTTAAAAATTTTATAAATCTTAATTATCTATATGTTCTATTTATAAAAAAATAAAAAAATATCCAATAAGATCATAAAAGTATTATATATATTTTAAGTCAAAATTTTTGAATTAGCTATGAATAATGTCATATTAAGATATTTAAATTTGACTAAAGATAGTGTCGAAAATCTTGTTATTCTACTATAATTCACGGATTTTATATTGAATTGGCAGCGATAATAAAAATTGGCAGCGATGATGCCGAGCTTTAATAGGAACGGATCTTTAGGATTTAGTAAATGATTAAGCAAACACAAATTAATTAATTAATTAATTAATTAATTAATTTTTTGTGTAAATACCATAGCTGCAAATTTGGACAGATCTACTTTAACCGAAAAACAGCTGCTTCTCAATGTCTGGCTTCCTCAATTAGAAGTGGAGGGTGGGATTTGTACTTAATTTATTTTAGATAAATTTATTTGTTCTCATCTCTTGAATTTTGAGCTTTTTTAAATTAATATATGCTGCTTATCAATATGTTCATCATGCATTTTTATTTATTTATTTTAATATGAAATTTATTAATATTTTTTTTGAGCTATCAATTTGATGAAGGGTCCTGCGAGCCTCATGAGCATTCTTGGATGGTGGTTGAAAATGTTTCAAATTAATATTGAAAAATATAATTTTTAAAGGCAATGATAGGTTTTCGCTACAAATTTATAATGCCATGCGAGAATTGAACGCAATCCACATTTTAAAGACAAATTTATATATTAAGCACTATGTAAAACCCTTAAGGTTGAGTCTTCAAAAGTCAGGCAAGTTTGGTTGCATGTTGAATCCCCTTGGGTTCTGATTCTTCTCAA
>NW_023591102.1:833896-859459 GCF_014843425.1 Jatropha curcas
TGAGGGGTGGATTGGCAGCACGGGGCATGCTTAGATGAAGGTCAAACGGCGTAGGATCGACAGATTACTGGGGCACGGGCATGCTCTCTGGCACGGACGTTGGGCTTGCTAGGGTCTGGAGGACTTCAAGGTAGTGCAGTATGGGCCGTGCTAGAGTGAGCAATGCTCAAGGATCAAACGCGAGCCACTCTTGTAGCACATTTAGCTCGCGTGCTGCGGGTTTTTGTGCAGTGGCTTTTTGGGCGTGCCAGCTTCCTGAGTCTGCTGTTCAAATTCACACATGCAACGCGGGGTGCTAGATGAGTACGCCCTCTGGATTGGTGGCTCTAGATGTTTTCTGTAAGCCTAAAGAAGGAATTACACTTTTCTGTATATTTTTGGTTGGTTTTTCCTATAAGAAAGCTATGCAAAAGATCTCCCAGCAAGATGTAAAAAAAAATTTGAAAATGATAATCCAAGGAAGAGATTTTCGAAAAATTAAATGTAAATAGAAACCTAAAAGATATTAGAGAACTAGAGATCAAAAGTAATAGACTAAATTAAATAGAAAATTCCTTGAGAAAGTTGGAATAGAACCTTATATTATACAATATTGATAAAAAATGAAATTTATCCGATCTAAGAAAGTCTATAAGATATATATATGGAAGATGACGTAAGTAAAGGGCTTGTATAACAACTTTGAATCCAAAGCTATGACCTAATCTCACATCCAACTTTGAACGGCCACAACCCTCCAGATCGTAACAAAATAGTATATGGGTTATAGGGAGATTTGGTGTCTAAGGTCTATTTCTTAATATAATGGTGCACGAGCGGGAGGGTGAGATCCCTGTTGAGTTTGGGTCCACGAGTTCACAAGAAGTTAGGATCCACTTAAAAACCAGGAGATGACCTGCAACACCGCATTAATATGAACTCTTAGATATGCCATTAGAATTTATAGCTTTAATATACGATTGTGATTGTGCCAAATTTATTGAAATTATAACTAAATTTAAAATTATTTTTACAATATATTTATTTCAGATAATACCGTTGTGTGAGAGAGAGAGTAAATTGTATAATTTTTAAAAAGCATAATTATATTACAATTTTATGTTACTTAAATATTTTCTGTTCAATCTCTTACTAATTTGTCTTTTTCTATTAAGAAATTTCAGTAATTTTTCAATTGTTTGATTATGATGAATTGATAATGATGATCATATTAAAGAACATTAAATTTTTAAAAAATATTGTGACTCATTGGGAATAGGGGTAATTTTGTAGTTTAGGTGAGATTTGAGTTCGTAAATAATTTAAGAATATTCTTTATTTAGACAAAGTTAATAGTATTTTAAATGTTTCTACGAGTAATCTCTCTGAGAATTTGGTTTAAATTATCTCTAAAAATCAGTCTTTTATTATTCATTCATTTACTTTGACCCCATTTGGTTTAACCGTTGAATGATCCCCCACATGGCCCAAACCCAACCATTGATCCGAATTCTATAACCGCTGGGATTCAACATAGTATTTTAATGGATTGGGGCTTGGGTTTAGGAAACAAAGAAATGCATTCCCCGCACATAATTAGAGTCGCAGATGGTAACTAATAATCAAGATGAAAGCTCAAGAACACGCGTGGACAAGTTAGCACTTGCAGAAACTAGCATAGTATTAGTTATTTATCTATGCACGCTATATTTCAGATATTATTCTTGTACTCTACCATAGTTTTCTCCTCTGTGGAAGATTTTCAAGTATCTACAATGTGTTAATGGAATGGAAAACGCATGCTCAGTCCAATTGTTAGGACTAGTTCTCGCTTAATTTATTAAATTCTTTTCTGATTTTATTTTCATTAATGGAATTTTATTTTATAAACATGTTTAATTATTGAGTTTAATTTTATTTACTTAATGTTGAATCCTAAATCTTTTTTTGTAACTAGAGAGATTTGGATATATGTTATAATTGAATTTTTTATTGAATTTTATTAATATTAGATTTTCGTTTTCTTTGGTTCAAGAGAAAAAGTTTTTCGATTCTTCAGGATGTTGATATACTTAATGCTTTCAGGTTTGAGTTTTCTCCCCATATATATTGATGATTATTTCATTAAATCACTGTCGAGAGCAGGGTTTTTTGACATGGGAAATAGAGTAATGAAAATTTTCATAGGGTAATAACGACTTGAATGCGTTATAAAAGCCTAAGATGGTTTGACTTGGTAGGAGGTTTTCAAAATAAAATTCCAAAACCATAATTTTTAATGGTTTTTAATTCCTAAATAATCATAGAACTTTTAATGATTCAATCTATGTTTAGTTTGCACCATTAGAGAAGATAGGTATTGAAGGTGGGTTAAAATAGCTTTAATAAAACATCCGAGAGTGTTATTATCAGATTTTTTAAGTAGTTATGTTGCTCGCTTCTTGAATTAGATGTGAAAATCTGGATTAATCAAACAATAATAAGAATAAGATTTGAATGAATTATAAGTTAAAGTCAAAAATCCATAAGTAACTTTTTTAAAACCCTTGTTCTTTGTTCTTTTCAACAATTATTATTCAGACAAATTACTTTGCATCAGGATTTGCTTTTCTCATTGCTCTATTTTATCCTTTATTTTCAAATAGTATTCTCTCCTTAGGTTTTAGTATGTTATTATAATTAAATTAGAAGATAAACCCACAATTTTTGGTACTGATTGGGTAAAATATGATATTTAATTTTTTTTGTGCTTAATCCGGATGATCTAACTTTCTCTACTCATTCGGTTTTTAATTATTTGTTTGTGATTTTTCATACCACTTGTGATACTTAGTTGCTGTCCAAGCTTTTTTGGCGTTGTTTGCTGGGGGATTGGGCGTTACTAATATTACATACTAGTTACCCCCTTATTATTTAATTTAAACCATGTGCGGTTTTGTCTTTTTGGTTCTAATATAAATTTTAGCTCTATGCATTATGATTTGTTGGATGTAACAAAGGAAAGTTTTAACGGGGTGATTATATACAAAGAAAATCTCGTAGCGTTGAAACTCGCTCATAGAGTGATTTTATCCAAAAATTGAACAAACTTGCTAAAGGGCAAGCATAATGATACACAAGGAGAGGTAGAGAACAAGAACAAGAAAGGGCAATTAACATTATGGCCACGACTTGGAGATCCAAATATTGGAGACACCATAATCTGCAAAAATCAGTTCACCCAAGTGGTTCAAACATTTTGTTGTTCACCACCGATTACGAATATTAACAATCCCAACCCCTTCTCTTAATGGGGGCTATTTCAAGTATGGCAAACCAGACCTAGGGTGGAGGCTGAAGCAATTTGAGATTTAAGTCGCCATCGGCCAATTATTCAGCACGTGCTCTCCCATCCTCCATTTTTGCAGCTAATGAATGCTAGGGAGGTTCTGTGCTAGTGGAGATCCCTTAATGCCGTCTCAATTAAGAATTTCTAAAAAGACGAATTTTGTGATACACTCCAAGCGAAAAACGGAGTTTGTTTCGCGCGGGAAAAGATGCCATAAATAAGGTTGAATCATTTTCTTTTAGCTCTTAAAAGGACAAAGCTCGTTCTTGTTACGATAAATAGCCTATTGCTGCAGTGGAATTTTACTAAAACTTGGGGAAAGAAACTAGCCTAAAAATTTTAAAATGGATTGAATAATCTATATACCATCTGTTAAGTACCCAATACCAGACAATAAAGCTATCAAAATGTAGACTACTCGATTAGAGATCATTCTGCTCACCACATGATCATAGAGAGTATTTGTTAATTGAAGCATTGGAAAAGATAGAAAAGACATATTGGAAGGGTAGAAGATGGTCCACAAGCACAATTAATATTTAGCCCAAGTGGTTTAACATTGAAGTTCAAAACTTTTCCTACGCATGTCCCTTGTCCTCACTGAAGCAATTGATATTTCCGGATTGAATCTTCTCAGGGGGTTCTGAATGAGAGGAGAGATCTTCTTGGAAATGAGTGGAGCTTTTCTTTATAAAGGCGAGATCAATTGTAGTGCCTTCATGTGTGTCATCAAATAGGTGAAATGCATTCGGTGATGGAATTTTTATAATGCATGATTAGAGGTAAGATACATTTTGATCATTCTACAACTGGTTCAAATGGCCCAAGTAATTGGGCAGCAACCCTTGTGATACTCGACCGCCCGTTTCCTAGTTATTGAGCTATGGGTTGTCGAGTTTCGAAGGTGGAGGGTGGTTTTTATAATACAAAGAGTTATTTAAGTGTTATGGGCAGCCTGTAAGTAGACTCGTACCTCATAATTGCAATAACGAGGTTAGGATTCAACATTGTTACGTTCACGTGCAAGGTAGTTTTCTTCTCATGGTTCATAGCATTCTCGAATCATAGAGAAAACACCACTTTACAGCTGCTGAAAAAGTTGTGTAAGGTAATAGATCCATAGGAACTAGCACACTTAGAATTTTTTTCCATTCTTACATCTATAAGAAGAGAGCAATTATAAGAGCTGGTTGGTTTAATTCTGATAAGGTGGACATAGGGGTGGCTTTGAATTGACAATTCGTAGAAGCACGCTATATTTCGGATAAGTTTATTCTCTTGGCGCTAAGTTTTTTTAGCTAACAACTCCAAAGGGGGAATAGAAACTATATGCTAATCTCAACAACAGGAACGCAAAGGTATATTACCATGTCGCGCCTTTTTGCTAGTAGATCCAGCTATTTGTTTAAGAGACAATGATGAAAGAGACTTGGGATGAACACGGAGGAGAAGTTTACCTAGCGATCATGAAATGAACAACATTTGCAGGTAGTTTCAATCCTAATAAAATCCAATTTTCGACAGTTGAACAGGGCGCAGCAGTTATTCAAGATTAAGTTTCCACTTTTTTTATATAGAGAAGTTCAAGCAAATGTCAGACTAGGATGGAAAAGTATTTACTCAATAGTTTCATATTGTCATACTGAGCAAGCAAGAAGATATGAGCAAACAGGCTAGCTAATATTATTTACCAAGGGGCAGAGCCGTTCTCAATGAGTCTCCAAGTCAAAATCCAGAATTGGATCAGGTAAAAGGAACTCCAAATTCTGTCCCAAATCTAGCTGGATAGATTGTGTATATGTTATTAAGAAATTCATTTATTAAATTATATTAATTATGATACTTGATTAGCAGCAGATCAGTGCTGGACACGTCAAGTCGCCGCGGACGCTCGCTAACGGTGGGTGAATTGGGCACAAGTAGGGTGTATGTAGCAAAGTCAATTACCGTTTCTGTCGGAAGATAAGGGTACTTAGGATTTTATAATAGATCGTATTTGCACTAGATCTCCTTCGAGGATTCATTTTGCATTAAAGAGGATTTTGATAAATGGTTGTTGTAACTTGCTTGCTGAATACATAACCAAAATAGTATAAATATGCCTCGTAAAATTATTAAAAGTTAAGTAATTCACTCTTTCTCACAGATAAGTGCGTGAGTGTAGTGTCTCGAGCATTATTTGATAAGAGTCTCGCGCCACTAATTACCGTTTTGTTATAGACTGTCGCCGCATGAGATCCACACAATTATATTATTTTATTTAATTATTCTCTCAGTTACACGTATAATCAGGATTAACTCAAGTAATTAACAATTATTAATCTGATTTAATATGTAATATCAAATAATAATTAATAATCTTATATATTCTGCAGATTTCTAAATACATATAACAATTACTCTCACGATTAGTCATCATTTGTTAGTGTTGGAGATTTCCTTTTACTTCTCTATTCATTCTTTGGACTTTTATGTTTGTACCCAACTTTTGGAACCACGTAACCGAAATTGTATAGTGCACGTTTACTTCTGGGTGCATTATATGTACACCAAAAGGGTGATATTATATATAATGTCTGTATTTACTTTCTCTTTTTTCTTCTTTTTTTCTTTTTCACTTTAGGCAGAGGTTAGTGTAACTTACTATCTTAAAAATCTTCGAAGGTTTTTATCTAAAGTGAATTATATATTAACAGGAATTATATCCAAAGTCTTCGCTTCAGGCTCCTTTCCATTTTCAGTGTGGTTAAAATTTTGGTGCATGTTTATGCATATTACAAAACCTCTAATTTTACCCGTTTTATAAACTTTTTTTCTCTACTAGCAAGTAAGCAGTACGTGATGTTTGTTTTATCAATGGAGTACCTGTTCTTTATTTATACTATATATTTTTCTCTTACACCTTTCAAAATCAGACATAAAAAGATGGGCCTTAAAATTAGTCTTACAAAAAAACATATGGAGGAGAAGATTAAGCCATATCCCTCAGACCAACCTCTTACCAGACCGCCTTATAATTTTAACAATCATGGGGGCTCAGTCCAATTGCTAACACCAAAACAGTCACTAAAGTCACAGGAGGAAGCTGTTAGCAAAAACCCATAAATTCCTAACAGCTAAAGTCCCTAGCCTTAGGAAACCAAGAAGCAGGAAGCATGATTTTTTTAAAACATCGCTTCTGATTCATTTATTAGGGTGTTAAGGGCCAGCCAGCAAGTTCATCTCAAGATTTAAAGGTTAATTTTCCTTTTTTTAAATAAATAAATCGTGCAAGGAGGATTAGCTACAGGACGCGGGTTACACAAAGACATTTGCCCAAGACAAAGAAGAAGTTTTTCCGTTTTTAGAGGTTGATTTCTTTGTTTCTTTTTACATTTGTATCTTGGGTCCAGCTGGGTGTTTCATTATGGAGGCAGAAGGATAGTTTTTGTGGATCTCTTCCAATGGGAGAACGATCCTGGGGATAAACTAGGACAGCAGTTGAAAGCCTTATATTTGTTTTTTTTTTGGGGTATAAGTCCCGGCTTTAAACAGTTTCCCTTTTCCTTCAAAGGAAAGATGGTTTATTGGGATTCCCTTGTTCCCAATCATATAATGTACAAGAAAGATAGAAAAGTGCCTTTAAGATAAGCAGGTTCAAAGAGAATTAAAAAAAATGAAAGAAAAGGAAGATGGTAAGAAATAAATGTAAGGGCGTGCTGAAAACGAGTAGTAAGTGCGCAAAATCAGTGAGAATACGAATGCATACCATTGATGGACATTTCCCGTCAGAGTGTTTAATTTAATTAGTGTTGGGCAGTGTCCGAAATGGCGTAGAGTTGTAAATTTGCCAAAATTCTGTTTGAGGCTGCAAGGGTCAATTTCTTAAATCTGGCAGGGATTTGTGGGTATGGGAATTAATGGAAACTAGGAATAAAACTGTTTTAAAGAATTGGATCAGGGGCCACGTAATTTGTGCTGATATTTTTTTTATGCCGAGAAATGTGTAATTCGGGGAAATTGAATGCGGTAACCCCAAGTGCAAGTCCCTACATTGGAGTGTGCACAGGAATATGTGGCGAGAGAACCTAGTGAGTAGCTATTTTAGGATAACTTTTAGGATAGGAGAGGAGAGAATTGCCCATAGTAATGAAGGGCACGCAGAATGTATATGTTTCTCTCCACGGTCCAAGCAAATTATTTCTTTACGTCGTGAAAACTTAGATGTTTCGCATCTTCGCGCCAAAAATAAGTGTTCTAAGTCAGTAAAAATGAATCTTTTATTTTTTTGCAGAAAGAAATACACATATTTTCTTCATTAACTCGAAATGGACTTTATTTCTTCCTAAAAGAACTTAAGAGAATTTCCTTCTCGTAATTGTTTGTTGAGTACATAAAATCCATACACTTTTCTAAGAAAATTTAATATTTTTGAAAAGGGATCTATTAAGTAACCTTATTCGTGCTAGCTTGTTCCTTGCCTACTGGATTGGAAAAAACGAAGGGAGAAATCTTTTCCGTTTATTAGTAAAGCAGCATCAGGCCTTGAGGGTCGCCGCAGATTAAAATATTTTCCCAAATATCGCTGCCGCGGAAATCTTTTGAATCAAAGGAAAATAAAAATTGTGTTTTTAAATTGCCTCTTACCAAAGGGAAATATAAACTTTTGGGGTAGACCAACCAGAATCTTTCAAATCTTTCTAAATAAGGAAGAGATATTCCTGATTTTCAAAATACGAAATCCTCGTTTCCACGAAGGCGAGCAGCTTCTTAGCTCGCGCTATAATAAAGGAGCTTTCACGTCTAAAACATGTGGTGAAGTACAGAGTTTTTCTTGGTTTTTAAGAGCATTTTTCGTCATTGATGTCAAGATCTTCTATCTCATCAAAACTTGCTTCTCTAATCGCCGTCCCATTTCCTTTTCATCTCTACACTTAACGTTTTCGAGATATTTAAAAGTTGAAAATAATTTTTACAATTACTTTTGAAAGAAACAGTTCTGTTGCTTCTACTATTCGGATGCTTAGCTAATTGATAAAACTGTTTTCCCCGTCACCCCTCCCCCCCCTCCCCTTTTTTTTCCATTGTGCTTATAATGGGGTGTTATCTTTACTGTTCTATTTAAACTAAGAACCCTTGCGGAATAATCCTAGTGGGGACCAAAGGGTAATGACTCTAGGTGTATGATTCCTATTGCGCCTTGTACTGTTGGTGTCTTGTCTCTTACCCTTTAAAAGGAGATAACATAGTTGAAGTGAAATCTCAAAAGATGCGTTTTGGGGAGTGGATTGTAGGCAGAGTTAGTGCCCCGAAACCACTATAACTTCTCCTGTGTTGGTATCTTTTAATTCCTCGATGAAGTTTTGCTTGATACTGTCTTTAATAGTACACCTTTTGTTTTTAATTTTTTAAGGAAACGCTAAAATATGTTAATTAATTCTGAATGTTCTAAGAATGGTAAAATAAAGGTCAATTTATCGTATTCTGGAACATTGAACTCTGGTATTTCTAAATAAGTGAATATACCATGGGTTTCTATATAGTTATGTTCTATTCACAAGGGTATACATTTACTGGATTGGGTTTCTAATTAGATGTTTCCTAGACTTTATGAGGAATGTTCTAATCCTTGGATAAGCTTTCCCAGTCATCAAAGTCATTCCTGGCATATTTGATTAGGGCTCTGGGTGAAAAAGAAGTTCTGATTCTAATACTTGTCTTTCACATAGCTTTATATGTATGTTCTCAAACTTTAGTGAGGAACGTTCTAATTTCAAAATAGCTTTCCCTTCAGTAAAGAAGCTCTGAATATGTATAAATCAGTGTGAAGCTGTTCTAATCAACTAGCATTGCACCTTTAGCAACAGACTCTGTTCTATCTTTTGTTAATTAGAACATTTGTGAGGTCTGATTTTGCTAATTCCATATTCTATTTCTCAAAAAAAGTTTCTGTGGTGTTATTTCCCCCGGGGGCGCTGCAGCCGTTAAGAATTACTAGTTTTTTGTTTCAAGAATTCTAAAATTTATATCTGTTTTTAGAAAAATCAACAATTCACCGATGCCGATAAAGTCGCCCCTCTTCGGGTTGTGGCCAATTCTCATACAACTGTGGCAGCCCGACAAAATCATCTATACATGTGAAGACCACGGAATGAAACAAAGTAGTTCACGATTGAATTACTTATTCGTTTAGATTAGTTGCGCACAACCCGATTCGTCCACTAAGCCACATTTCTTATGATGATTCTTAGGATAGCAGAAGATTGTGAAGCCTTTCTTCTTGCGTGAGGTGTGATGTTTTTTGATGTCAAACAACTTTGCAATGGCGGGCTAGGATAAACTTAAAATGCCTTATTTACATCCGACTGGTAATAAATCAGTCCAAATTGGATATAGATTTGTAGCTGTTTGGACGGAGCTATAAGGAAGTAAATTTTGTACTTTAGACGTGAGGTGTTGACTAACTAATTATGTAAAAAACCCGTGAGGGATAATTGGTAAACACATTTCTAAAGCTATAAAGTTGTTACATTCTTAGAAAAGTTGAAGAGTTAAAGACTATGGGAATGGGATTATTGGATATCCTTCAAGTTAGCCGTAAAGTCAATTAGTTTCAAAAATGACGCTACCCAAGTTTGTGAGTGGAGTTTCACCGAACAGATTCCTATCAGCCCATTCAAGCCTCTCTTGATTACCATCGCCCAATGGGTATCTCAAAAATAACCTTTATTATTATCACACTATACGAACAGCAATGAAAATGATGCATTCAAGTGATATCAAAAGTTTGTATACCTTGCTAAGAGGCAGAAGCAAATAGCTAAACCAACCACATTAGCCCCAATTAATGATGCGTGTCAGTCCAAGGACAGATCAATGGAAATGTCAAAGATGGCCTCTCATTAAGAAACATTTTGATCTTAAAAGAGTATAAGTAGCATTTTATTTTCATCCATATGCAAGGCAGGACTAAATTGTTCGTTTTTTTAAATACCAGGCATACAGCTTCATATCAAGCACTAAAACCAAAAAATTAAAAACAAATTAATATCAAAAACCACATAAGACAGACACGAACTAAAGAGCCTGTCGAAATATTTCAGACCAGAGTGATTAGAAACCCTAAGTTTTCAAACAGAGAAGAAAATATACGGTGGGCTAGCCATAGAATAATTTATTTATTTGGTCTTTCTACTACAACTTTCCAATCATCCACATTTCTTAAATTAGATAAGTACAAAATTAATCCTACATGTAGGTGTAAGGTGATAGAAATTCGCCTGATAAATGACTTCGGAGAACACAGGCGAGCCATAGCTAGAATTGTATCAATGTAGGTATATCTTATTATGAAGATTTTATTATACTCCATAGGGATGTTTGTGGGGTGAGTCCAAGAAGTAATCAAAAGGTTAGGCCAGAGGAGGCCGATCATGGGCTAGCCCTCAACGAGGGGGTGTAGGCTCCAGGCAGTGAATTGCCAAACTGGCCTGTTAAACCCCTTCGAATACGTTCGGAGGGTTAAGTGGGATCAAAGTTACAAAAAAAGCCGCCCCAACTAGAAAAGGGGGACGCTATGATCCAAATACAGATTGCACTATTTGACGTAGAACAAAACATTTCGAAGGTGGAGGTAGCCAACGCTCTATCGAACCCGCAACGCACTTGCCTTCCTTAGAAAGAAGGTGCCCAAGCAAAAAATTAAGCAAAACTTTGGGCATGGGACCCGGCATCAAACGAGAGAAGCGAATCGACCTTTGGATACAGTTGAATTACAAGGACCATCAGGGCCCGCGCTCAACATTTGGACGCCAATGGCACCCCCAGCCAGTCGAAGTTAAAAGAGAGGAAGACCATGCAGCGCTATTTAGACACAAGTAAATGGTGGCCGGCCAACAAAATCAAACAGAACTTATTTAATGCAGTTTCATACAGAGAAGTTGTAGCTATAATCGCCGTCGGATTTGGCTGGCCTAACCAGTTAGGTCCTAGAGTTGTTCCAAAAGCCAATGGACAAATGATTGTCTTTAATGTCGATTATTCACCAAGACTTGAAGTAGGAGCAATGGCCCAAAGATCCTTAGCACTTGAGAACATTAACTAGTTTGGTCAGAGCTAAAAGGTTTGTATATAAAAGGGATACATTTTTAAATGACGCGAGCAGCCACCGCTTGATCACCCAAATTAAGGATGAACAAGCTCGGCACAAGAGAAAGAACGCCTTCATCACTGGGACCGAGGAAATAATATTGCTGTTATGCAGTGATTGCCATTGCGCCTGGAAAAAAAATATACGGGGGGGGGGTTTTTTCGCCCCCCGCCCCCCGCCATGAAAAAAAATAAAACCAGTTGGCTAGTTTAACTGACTGTTTAAAGAACAAATAGGGAAGATAATTGGAAGTGTCGTGGATTGACATGGAATACGGCTGAAAAAATAAGACGTAGAAAGAACATGCCAAAGGACGCTAGGAGACAACAATTCCCTAGGTATTATCTTAAGTAATAACACAAGAATTGAAAACTTAACCCCCGATAATAAATGCTGGTTTGTTTGGCTAGGTGACTGCGATCGCTCAGGGAAAATTCTTTGGGAATTCCCAATGAATTTCCCCCAAAGGAGGGATCGGAAAGGCTAACCCAAGAAAGATAGCGCAATTTAAAAGGGCCCATCAACACCCCCAAAATTGAAGCATGTACTGATGTTCCAACCAGTTGAATGGGCATCGAAATAACAGGCCGGCGTTGCCAGGAAGGTTTTCATGTCCTAGCCTCAGACCAGGAGGATGGTTATGGTCTTTTTTACCCTTGGGCATTTGAGGAACATGCAAAACACGTTTCATGGTTCGAGAGAGATGCTAAGAAGACAGCCCTCGGACACCGAAACCTAAAATGAAGTTCCCTTAGTTTATCTCGTCCCACCTTTCTTAACGACCAAACGGGCAAAACCATTGGTACCTTTATCTGTCATTTTAAAAGGAGCACCAGGCAGCAATCAGTAGGCTGAGGCAAGGGGGGAAGAGGGTTAAGAGGAAACAATTTCGCTATAATAAATGTCAGTAGGGTAATTGCGGGGGATCGAAATCAGATACCCCCGAGGTAAACGAAAGTTGGTATATCGCCTCTGCTCATAGCCTCAACAAAGACTAACGACATTACTTTCTAGCCCACTCCATGTAAGTCAGGAAACTAACTTCCCCTAAACAAGATATTGCCACTCAGCAAGAAAACCTTTAAGCATGGGTCAGTTGACCCATCGGGGATTGTGGAACGAGTTTTTTGACATCCAGGGTATGGCATCCGCCCGCGTGAGTCCCTAAAGCACCAAGGGCTCTTAAGCCTAAATTTTGTGGGCAGAGGATGACCATAGCCAAAGTTCAAATACTATACACAGTACCCGCACCTGCACACACTAGAAAATGCACATGATAATAGGCCATGGTGAATTAGGTGGGGCAGAAGCAGGATCTTCTTTAAGAAAGGATCACAGTAGAAATTCCCGACTTAGTAGTGTGGTTCACTGCGCTTGTCATTGCGCTAAATTGTAAACACACATTTTGGCGTCGACCGCAGTCCCGAAAGGAACCCGGACGGACGAATGCACATTCCGGGATTGCGCGGGAGACACCGTCCTAGTACTTAACAATATAAATCAATAAAATTAGATTATGATTAAGCAACTTAATCATCTTAATCAAGTTAATAGAGGGTGTTTTTGAATGTTGTTTTTGGTAAAAGTATGAATTGGGAAAGCAGAATGTGTTTAGTAAGTATGAATTGAAGAAAAAACATGGAAAAGAAGAAGAGGAAGTGACGCCTAAGGAGTAGAAGAAGAAGAAGAAAAGAGAAAGTTGTTACTCAATTATTGAAGGTTGACTTATGTAAAGCAACAAAGGGTATTTTGGTCTTTTCCCAACATTGGGTGGCTAAGATTAAGTCAATAGTAATCTCATCTAATGGCTAAAACTATTCTCTAATTAAATTGCTTCAAAATATTATTTTTCTCTATAAAATTCTCAAATTTACTCCATAAAATAATTCCTCAAATTTCCTTAATTAATATAACACCATAATTCACTATTCACTAATTATCTAAATTCTCCAAAAATATTCATTCTAATTCATCTAAATTCTTCCAAAAATATTCATTACTTTACTTTCCTACCCCATACATAAAAACCATGCATACATGCTTAACAATATTAAAGAAAATACAAAACATATATATGTAGATTTTTCCGAAGTAAATAATACTGAACTCCGGACCGGTGGTAACTATTCACAAACCTGTAAAAACTACGATTTCAGACACATAAGAAATCACAACTGGGTGTTACAGCAATATAATAATGGCCGAGTATAGAAGCCTTGAATCACAAGGTTGTGGAGTAGACAATTGGAAGTCTCAAGGCAGAGGAAATCTAACCATTAGTTCTGCCGAGTTCCACAACTAGGTTGAACTAAATATTAGGAGTAAATTAGCGCAAGAAGAACCATCTATTGAAGCAAATACCAGAGCCTTAGCGGAAGTCAGTACTAAGCCAACTATGAGAAGGAGGGGAAAATATTCATTACTTACTTTCTACCCATAAAAACCATGCATACATGCTTCAAAAATATTAAAGAAAATACAAAACATATATAGTAATTTTTCCGAAGTAAAATAATACTGACTCCGGACCGGTGGTACTATTCACAAACCTGTAAAACTACGATTTCAGACACAGAAAAACTAGGGTGTTACACAAATAATATGGCCGAGTATGAAGCCTTGATCACAGGTGTGAAGATAGCAATGGAAGTTCAAGCAGAGGAAATCACCATATTCTCCGATTCACAACTAGTGGTGAACTAAATATTAGGGAAATTAGCAGCAAAAGAACCATCTATGAGCAAATACCAAGCCTTAGCGAAGCAGTTACTAAGCCAACTAGAGAAGGAGGGGACTACATGGGAGATCAAATAAATCCTCAAATCAAAAGACCACACAGCGGATACAGTGGCTAAAGCCATAGCTAATAACGAAGAAGTACCAACATGAGTCCTAATAGAAAAACAGTCGAACCCAAGCATCGATGATGAAGAGATGTTCCCTATAGTGGTAGACCAGAACTGAATGACACCCATAGTAAAGCATTTAGAAATAGGCGAGCAACCTACTGAAAGAAAATGAGGCGATCAAGATCAGCAGACAAGTAGCAAACTGTTCCCTCGAGAGGGGAATACAATACAGGAGATCCAGAACTCACCCCTAGGCTAGATGTACAGATATATAGGAGGCAAGATATGTCACCAGGGAAGTGCATGAAGGACTTTGTAATGCACATGAAGGAGCTGAAGCCACCCTAAGAAAAATACTCTTGCTAGGGTACTACTGGCACACCATAAAGATATCTGAGACTACATACAGAAGTGCATCCCATGCCAAAAACACAGTAGAGTACCGAGAATACCAGTAGCCAACATGTAACCCTTCAGAAGCTCTTGGCCCTTTGCTCAATAAGGAATAGATATCCTAGGACCTTTCCCAGTAACCATAAGGTAGAGAAAATTCATAATAGTGGTTGTCGATCACTTCTTGAAATGGGTCGAAGCAGAAGCCCTAGCAACAATAACCCCAGCACGCATTATAAAGTCTTTCAAGAATGAGGTGCTATTTCGATATGGAATACCGAGCAAACTAGTCATAGGCAATGATAATCAATTCGACTACTCGACTTTCAAAGAATTTTGCTCTGCCTGGGGCATCGGTTTACACTTCACCTCAGTTGCTCATCCATAAACTAATGGTTTGACAGAAGTCACAAATAGAACTATTTTACAGGGTATCAAGAAAAATACTAGAAGATGAAGCAACCAGTTGGGTTGAAGAACTGAATAGCATCTTGTGGTCCTATAGTACCACCCTTAGAAGCTTCATGGGCGAGACACCATTCTCCCTAGTATACGAGATAGAAGCAGTCATACCTGAAGAAATTGGGATGCCAAGTAGAAGAATACAATATTAAAGTGAAGACTATAATTCTGAGTTTCTAAGAGTCGAATTGGACTTGGCCAAAGAGAAAAGGAATGAAGCATCAATTAAAGCAGCTCCTCGAGTACAGTGAATGGCTAGATACTATAATCAGAGAGTCAAAAAAATCTAAGAACTGGATGTACTGGGATGAGCTAGGGTGCTCGGGGTTCGAGCAACAAAGGATCTTGCAAAGCTAAGTTTTTTCCTTGATTTTTATGAATAACAATAAAAGCAAAAATATTTTTAGGGCTCAAACATCCGTCAAACTAAGAAAATAAGGGTCGAGCCCCTATCACCAAAGAATCAAAGCTCTAAAAGAGCATGTGAAGGCAAATAATGCCTAAGTACATAAGTAAAGTAAAGGGCCGAGCCCCTATCAATCAATCATGGACTCAAAAAGAGTTTCTTAAAAAAAAATGCCTAAGCAAAGGACCGAGCCCTTACCAACAAAGAATTAAGGCTCTAAGAAGGTTTACAATAGCAAAAAGTGCCTAAATATATTAAACGAGGCTAAGCCACTACCAATAAAGAATTAAAGTTTTAGGTGAGCCAATAAAAGTAAAAATGCCTAAGTGACTTTTTTAGGTTATCCGCACTTAGTAGCAAAAATAACAAAATATCAACACAGACAGACATTACTCGATAAAAAAAAAAAAAAACACATACAACAATGAGAAAGTACCAATAAGGAGAACAATAAGGAGAATGGAAACTTTCTTTGTATATATAAGAAAACTATACTAAAGGAGGTCGTTCCCGTAAATCAGGCATAGAAGAAGGGGGCTCGTCCTCAACTACTAGTAAAATAGCAGGAGTAAGGGCCACGGACACGTCCTGCCCCACACGATCCCCTCCAACCGAATCCTGCACGACTTCTCCTTGGACACCTTCCCCTACAGCGACTTCCTCTTTCTCACCCAGATGCTAGTACACATCGATCCGGCTAATGAAACCCCAGTCATGCTAGGGGAAACGAGATTTGAGCTCAGCCAAGATTAAGTCAGATTGCAACATCAGCATATCATTCACCGATTGGGTGGCCTCAGCAGCAGCATCTTCGGCTCAAGTAAAATCCACCTGAAGTTTACGGATGGTCACAGCATCCTCCTCCCTTTACTTGGCCAACTGCTCCACTTAAGAACCTAACTTAAGAGAGGAGTCAAGTTGCGTATCCCTCTCTTGCGAGATAGCTTGGATCTTCTCCTCTAGCTCGCCCACGAAGCGCCTATGCTTTGTTATTTGAGACTGAATAGAATTCTCTAGCTTCCCAGGCTAAACCTTCTAGGCCTGTAAGTCCACAGTCAAGGTAGCGACCAACTCCTCTGACTCTCTCATCCACCGATGAGTGTCATTGTGGGCACTCACTAGCTAAAATACACAAAGGCAAGAATAATCACATATAAGAAAAGAAGAAGAGAAAAGAGAAATAAACACAAAAAGAATGAACAAAAGGTGTACCATCAGAAGACCACTATCAATCTGGTCTAGAAACAACTCCTCCCCTAAACTCTCTAAGCGAGACAGATCAGTCGAGAGGACGTACCAACCAGCAAAAATCTGAGCAACATCCGCGTCGCTCACCGAAGCCTCTTTACCATACTTCATCCTCATGGCACTCTATAGGTCCAACCTCTTCTCCACTATAGGGGAATGGGGCACGTCATCAGCCCCTCGTTGCTGCTTTCCTCTCCTTCTAAGCTCGGTAGTCTTCGAGCTAACAAGAAGGATTGAAGGAGCATCTGAGACAACTATAGTAGAAACCTTAGGAGGAGGCAGCACAACAACCGGAGTGTGCACAAGCGGTGCTGCGACAAGCACCCCAAAACGCCTTGAAGAGGTCCGAGGATCACTCACACTCCCCTCAAGAACCTAGCCTAACTTGTTGGCCAGTCTATTATCCCGATCTACCTACAAGCGAATCCTCATATCCTTGGACAATTTTGGAGCCATATCTAGAAAAAATAAAGAAAAGTTAAAAAAGAATGGTCAGTCATAGACGAAAAAGAACCTAAGCAGATTGACACACCCTCAGACTCCCGAGCCCCTCTTTTTCTTGTAGGCCGAGTCTTAGGACCCGAGGGGATGTTGGCATCTAATAAGGGAACGAGAGGAGGGGATTACGAGCATAGTGTTTCAGGCACTTTATTTGCCTAGACTCGACATCACTCAAGATACGAAGACGCCTCAATACAAGAGCATCTAATCTCCATGAAAAAGGTATCCCAAACCCTTGAGGATGACCAATAAGGAAATACTTCTCCTTCCATCTCCCCTTCAAAGAAGTGCTCTTCAAAGGGAAAAGGTTATAGTCTTTTCGAGCAGTGAGAAGGGGATGGTCTTCGAGCCCCCTCCAAACGAAGTTAAACATACTATGTAGCTGATGGATGTTGAGTTCGAAACCTTGTTAGACAACCATAATAGAGGCCCCCAGAATCATCCGAATATTGTTAGGAGCAATTTGGCCAATGGTCACACCCCACTCATTGCAAAACTTGGATAAGATCTGTTGAAGGGGGAAGCGTACACCAGCTTGGCAGTCCTCGGTGTAGATGATCAAGGTTTTTCAGTCAAGGTTAGAATTTGCTCTCATATCAGTCGGTGAAATCCTGATTCGATACTTCTCAGGAATAAGAGAATGGGCTCAGATGTCGACCAAATCATGCTCGAATAGTATGGAAGTCAGATCCCGCACTATAACATTCCTTTGGCGAGGATGAGCAGTGGGGTTAGTCTAACGAGAAAGAGTGGGCATGCTTACTACGAAGGCTGAACAGACATGACCCTTGTCCTCCTAGGCTCGGGAGATTGCTCAGGGTAGTCTCGTCACGCAGTTGAGGAATAGGAAAGCTAAAAGAAGATTTGCCTAAAGCAATAACTCCTTAAAACCTCCTTTGGAGTAAGCTAGCTTCATCCTCAGAGTCAAACTCATAACCCACCCCTAGGATGCAGTTGTCATCCTCATATACTGCTCGGTCATCCTCACCATTCAGAGACTAAAGCCTTACTCTTGGATTGGCGATTGGAACTCATAGTAAAAAGAAAAATGAGAACATGAGGACAATGGGATAAATCTCAAAGTCAAAGTAAAATTACCTAAAACACACTAGCAAACAGAAACAGGAGCGAGTAATTTCAGAAGTTGAAGCAAAATAGCATAAAACCTCCAAAATGCTGGTGAGAACTCCTTTATATAGCAAGTGAAAATTCCACAAACTGTGGCTGGAACCAAAGTGCCATAGCAGATGAAGGGTCACTCCTTTAAAATTCAAAGTACAAAACCATCATCAAGATGACGGTTGCACCTGCCCATAGGGCCTTCAAACTGAGTGAAATGGGGTTTAGGCCCAAAACAAAAAATTCTCCTTCTTTTCCTCAAAATACAAAGGCCCATACCTTAACAAAAAGTATAATCACCCCCTGGATAAAGAGTCGTGCTCAAAACCTACTTTCCTCATATCAAATAGCTCATACATTCCTTTTTCAAAGTTTAAAACTCTAAGAGAGTCCCAAAATACTGAGCCCATTTTTCAGATTTTCGACATAAATGTCAACCATTGTTGGCAGGGGGACAGGTGATAAACATAGATCCTAACAAATGGCCCAAGGACCACATAATGCAATCAACATAACTGAAAGAAGATATGAGCATGATATTAGGAGATAGTGGCCGGATATTACTCTTTTGTATTCATGTAGCTTATCCAAACAATTATACCATGTATATATATAGGGGTGCTTCCCCTCTAGAGAAGGTTAATGCCAATTAAGCAATCTAAGACAATTTTGAAAATAGTCACTCATATTATTATAATTTTGCTACTATCATTTACAAAAATATGCGAGGAACAAAATGATTGCTAGGAAAAGATACCCATCTTCGCTATCCCCTCTAGAGAGGTTAATGCCAATTAAGCAATCTAAGACAAATTTTGAAAATAAGTCAAAATAGTCACTCATATTATTATAATTTTGCTACTATCATTTACAAAAATATGCGAGGAACAAAATGATTGCTAGGAAAAGATACCCATCTTCGCTAATATTTATTTGTTACCATTTTTCGATAAGTTTTGCTAGGTAAAGTTTTTTTTAGAGTGGTTGTTGTTGGATACTTTTCTGCATATGTTTATTTATGGAACCATAGCTCTAATTTCTTTCCTATTTGCTCCAAATAAACTTACTAAAAACAGGAACTTCCAAACGACATTGTCACTAGCGAATGAATATCCATACATTCTGTGAATTAACATGAACAAATAAATATTAAGGGCAACAAAAATAAAATTTGAAATGTGCAAAACTACATAGAATTTCAAAACTCGAGTAGAGAGATATCAGAAAAACAAAGAAAATCGCAACGGGAAGGGAGAAAATGAGGAAAGGAGAAATATATCTAAAAGAAAAATACAGACTCCAAGGGAAACTCACACGCCAAAGAAAAATGTTTGGGCAATCTAATTCAGTTTGAAAGCAGGGTTGGTTCTGCTGCGCAGAGGAAGAAAGGGAGACTTAGATCTTCCAATTGTGATTTAGGTTAGAGTTTCAGGGGAAAAAGGTGTTTGGGATGGTAATAAATTGGGGTAAATGCATCTTTTCCTTAATTTTCCAATGCTGTCAGTCTATGTGGAAAAAAGTCAGTCCACATAAACAACCACATAAACAAACACATATGCATTTATGGGCCCCACTTATTAGACATTCGGTTATCCATGTCATCAAGAGACATCAAATTTAAAAAAAAAAAAATACAAGTTTGGACACTCAATTAACAATTTTCCATTCAGACACCAAAATAGAAAAAAAATGAAAAGATCATGCACCAAAATTAACTAACATTATGCGGCCATGATTTTTTTGATTATAAGAGTAAGAATTAGGTTGTGTTCGACAATAAGTTTTTAATTAAATTTTAGCGTTTTGATTAAACGTTATTTTTTATAGTGTTTGATAACATAACATTTGAACTAGCTTTAAGAGATTAAGATAACATTTTATAAAAAGTTAACCTATGTAACATTTAACTTTTAACATTTTATGAAAAACATTTAACTTTTAACATTTTATGAAAAATTACTCAAACAACTAACAGTTAAATGTTACTAAAACAGTTAACAGCTAATTTTGTAGAATAAACCCTTAGTAGATAGACATGTATTAACGAGAATATAAATTGAAAATGGTGAAATTTATGAAAATAAATAAAATAAAGGTGAAATAAAATATACTCCCTTCGTCCTATTATATTTGCACAGTTGACAAAACACGCATAGTAAGAATTTAGTCAATAAAAATTATTTTATTTTTTTTTACCCTTAACTCATAAAATAATACAAATTCATTTGATGAACAATCATAAAATTTATTATGGAAAAAATAATTGCTAAGATATACAAATTTAAAAATCTTGCAAACATTTTGAGACATCTAAAAAAGCAATAACAAACAAATAAAATGAGACGGAAAGAACAGCGGGTTCATTAATTTTGTTTATTTGAGAATTAAAAAAAAAATTCTCATATCATTGAAATCAATAATCAATGAATTCATTTTAAATACTTAAAAGTTGTATAAATCTTCACTTTATTATTTTAAATAATATAAGAAAATTTCGTGGATAAATTGCGTTTTTTCTTTTGTTATTTTGTTATTATTAAGATAAAAGAAAGTACGTGAAATAAAGGGTAATCTATTCAATTAATGCACAGTACAGTCCAAACTACCGTGGTTTTACTTTCTTGTACATAATTCTTTTGTTTCTTAAATGAGAATTTTTTTTTTTTTAAATCAAAAAGAGTGATTAAAAAAACTAGGGATGGAAGTGAAATAGGTATTCTAGGAACCCGCTCTGCTCTGATTCGTTTAAGGTGGATATAGATAGTTATAAATGAATTTTAGATAGATACAAATAGTGAAATTACTACCTGTAATGAATACGGGTAAGGTATGAATGTTAGACTCTGGGTACCCATTTTCCATTGCCCACTATAATAAACAGTTTTGCCATAGGTACCCGTGAGTATCCTATCCATTTATTAGTAAAAGATATATTTTAAATAAGTGCGGGTTTGGATAGTTTAAAATGATTGGATACCCTACTCAAGTAAATGGTTACGGGTAATTCAAAATTCGCAAGTGTATATTCAAAATTCGAAAGTGCCCCTCCGCTTTCCATCCTCTTGTTAAAACCCAAGAAGTAACTGCATGACGCTGACGGGGGCGCCAAATGCCCCATACCTATCATCTTCAACCAATTCTCTAACCAAAGTGGGAGGACTCTCCATGAGATGAAGCCCACGAGAAAAAGAAAGAGCACCGTTGGCCAATGCACCAGCCACCCGATTAGCTTCTCCATAAATTCTCTTAATAGACACTTGCCACCTCCTGCACATCAACCTCCTACAAGAGGAAACCACATTCTGATACCGTAAAGAAGGTGGTTCATTGAATGAAAGAATAGACACAAGGACCTGAGAATCTGTTTGAACTTCAACCTTCTTGAAACCTCTCTCCCAAGCCAAAGATCATTCAATCAACAAACTTAGACAGTTATAGTTATATGTAGATAGAGCAATTGTTTGGATTTTGATAGCAAAGGTAAAAAGGAATTAAATTTTCTTTTTTTTTTGTTTTTTTTGAGAATAAAATAAAAAGGATTGAGCAGCTAATGTAAAAGAGACAAGCAGGAGGAGAGCATAGTTTAAAACTAAATTATCGAAAACTGAATCGGATCCAAATTCCGGTTGATTCAGTTTGAATTTTTTTTTTTTTTTTTTTTTTTTTTTTTTTTTTTTTTTTTTTTTTTTTTTTGTTGAAAAGGGAAAATGAATAATTCATTAGCTCAAAGAAAAAATTCCAACAAATAAGAGGCGGATGGTTTTCCTAAAATTTGGAAGCCAAGCGTGATGAAATGGATGCTTTAGTTCAGTTTTTAATCATATAAACAGTTAAATTTTTATTAAATCCAAAAAATAATTTTTAAAAAAATTGAATCAACATCAAATTGGTTGGATTTGAGTATATTATTTCAATTTGGAATCTACTTTGCTTTCTGAAAAATTTAAACTTATTCGGTTGGATTTGAAGTTATTCATTGATAATTCAACCAAATACTGACTCTAAGAAACAGAAAAAGGAAAGGTCAAGGGAAATGCACTGCCGCTGAAAACTCTCCTGGTCAAAGATTCTTTCATTATCTTGGTGATTCTTCATTATCAACTTCCTTTTCTTCAACGAAGACCATCTCTATAAGCGACAAAATAAAAAAACATGTTTGTTTAGAAGCAATACAACTAAAGTTTAATTTAGGCACATAAAACTAACCAGATGGCTTTTATTCTCTAAAGGGAGAAACATTGATTTTTAATACATTTATGAACCTTATTTAAAGTTTCATATTTATTAAATTTATTCATTCATTAACCAACTATTACCAACTATTCGGCATCACTCATAGTACCATCGTCAGTTTACTGGTACTGTCGATTACCACATAAATCCTGGATGACTACCAAACACATGTTTATTTAAATTTAATAATCACCAAAACAAACCAACTATCATCTGTAACAAATCACCAACTGCCATCACCATCAATTACTTATCATCGTTGGCTTTATAACCACGGTCCCTGATTGATGTCATATTTATTATTTTATATGCCATTTTTTCATATTTAATGAATAAAAATGAAATTTATATTTTATAATATGCATAAAAGTGAATATCGGGCAGAGTGAGAATATTGGAGATTAAAATAACTCTTACTAAACTTATGGATTTATAAAAATATTTTTTAATAATTTTTTATTTTATTGGTTGAAAAATACTAGTTAATTTAGTTTATTGGTCACGCTTCGGTTTTGCTATCAAAAATCACTACTAATAAAATAAAAACCTATTAAAAGAAAAAATAAAAATATGTATAGTATACAAAATAATTATGATTCATATAATTCCTAATTGAGAAGATTTATAATATTTAAAAATTTTATATGTTTTATGATATCTTATGCTCCGTGGTGTTTCCGCAAATAATTTGGCTGAGAAATATTTACACTGAATATTTTTCATAATACAATTATTTCCGTTGTTTGGTTTTTAATACTTGAAAATTAGTTAAAAAATATTAAAGTCTTTTCTCATAAGACCATTAAATAATATAAATAATAATAATAAAATAATAATAGAGATTCTTATAATTTAAAAATTTTATTGTTAAATATGAGAAGAATATAATAAAAATATATAAATTATGAACAGGCCGCCGGTGGACGGTGGTGGTGGGCTGTCGATTGCTGATGGTGGTAGCCGGTGATAAATAATGCCTGATGGTAGTGACTAAACGATGATTAATAAATTAAAAAAATAATGAATTTATAAGGGTTTGTCCAATGTTCAGAAAATTTATTTTACTGTCTCGAAAATAGAAAGTTATTTTCGTTCAAAGAAAAATGACGTTTAATTTTCCTTTGATCAGGAAAATTTTTTCCGTTGACTTATTTTCTTGATGTCCCAAAACCATGAAAAAAATTATGAAAATATTTTTTACAAGTTATTGTTACGAAAACAAACAGAGCCTTAATTAGAAATTATTATAATTCTATTTGTAGAAATATTGGTTGGATGCTTAATTAGGAATTATATATTGTAATATCATTACTTTACAGTTATGCAGTTAGTTTTCCTCATAGAAAATCTAATTATTATCAAAATCGGATTGACGGTTCCTCCGTTCGTTTCCGTATAAATAACTTGCTGAAAAGTATTTTAATAAACAAATATTTTTTCTTGAAAAATATTTTCAGATTTAACTTATTTTCCGTTGTTGGTTGTAATATTGGAAAATTAATTAAATATTAAGTCTTTATCTCTAACCCGCTTTTAGAGCCTTAGAGAACTGTTTTATTGGAATGTTTAATTCCTTAACCAATTAGCCATTATTTTTATTTTTTTTGAACACTCTCAACTATTGTTTTTTTCCTCTATTCTTAGGGGGTTAAAAAATTTAGGTATTGCTAACTTGCTAAATTACTCCCTTCGGAGTTTGGTAACTGCTTGTTATTTATTTTGTATTTTTCATTCTCCAAAATTTCAAAGGAAATATATCATTTTAATTAGTTTAATTATTTTTTTTAGATAATAGAAGAGAGCAAGCTCTAATATTAGCAACAAGTCTTGACTGTGCTATAACACAAAAGCATCATAAAACAAAGAAATCACCAACACCAACTGCTACTTCTGAAAAACCAGCTATACCACAAGCTATTAATAGTTAACAGCTATTTAATTTGAATATTTTGATTGATAATTCAATTCACAGCGGATATGGGACATTATTCCCAAAGCACTAGAGATTAAGAACTTTTCATTGGCTAGACAGAGTTCAGATTTAGCCTTCGGCCACGGTTTCGGAACCGAACCGAAAAAGAGTTCGGTTACGGTTTCAGGTTTGGAACCATCCGGTCGGTTCCGATCCGATTACAAACCGACGTTTCCGATTAAGTTTTCCGGCGAATCGCATAATTTTTAACTTTTAAATTTTAATGGGCCGGTTTAAAAAAAAAAATTATTTGAACATAAAAAATTAAAAAATACACCTGCAAATTTTAAAAATTTGAAGACCGGGTTTTAAAAAAAAAAATTATTTGAAACATAAAAAATTAAAAAATACACCTAAAAATTTTAAATTTTTGAAGACGCGGTTTAAAAAAAAATTATTTTGAACATAAAAATTTAAAAATACACCTAAAAAATTAAAAAAAATACTTCAATTAAATTTATTTTTTTAAAGACTTGAATGGTTTAAGTGTTGAAACCATATTTTTTTTTTAAAAAACTATTTCACTAAATTTTTTTTTTTAAAGTTTGAACATAATTTTTAAAAAAAAAAAATGGGCTTGAACTTAATTTTTTTTTTGTTTTAAAAAAACAATTATAGTTTTGCCTACGTAATCCTCTTGGGGGTTTTAGAGGATCCAAAGCCCACAATAGTTCCTTACTTACGCTTATATCAATTTCAACCCTTTTTACTTTATCGCTATTTGCACCACCGGTTGATGTTCCCTGTTGAGGACCCATAGTATAAATCAAATAATTTCATTTTCCTTTTGGATATTTCCTTGGGCTCTTTATTCGGCCTTGGTCCAATCACCCCACGCATGCTTGGTGCTTCTAGTAAATCCGGGTTGTCATACGAGATCGTGTTTCCCATGCAAGTATGTTTCCTCCCTTGAACTAAAAAGATTGTTCAACCTCAACAGTGGAA
>NW_023591102.1:859959-874158 GCF_014843425.1 Jatropha curcas
GGAAAAATTTGCCTTACAAATAGAAACACAATTTTCAAAGAACCAAAGCCGCCTATAAAATACACCATTCTTTTTAAAAGCGGACAAATCGTTTAAATTGAAACCATTTTGCGCCACAAAATGCCTCAAAAATCAACATTTTTTTGGGACAAATCATTGGCACTAAACAAAAATGCACAACAGCATACACAAACCACTCATGTCACAAATGACATACACACTCATGCAACAAAAGAGCATACACAAAATCATGCACACAAGCCATACACCACAAAGAAATGCACAATACACACAATTTAACACAAAATACATTATGGCACAAACACTCACACAACAATTCAGCAACAAAGCATAACCTACCACTCATGCATAAAGCAAATACACAACATTCCAAAGCCCTTCAAGAAGGGCAACTAATCGAACAATAGACTGTATAGACTGTTAGATCTTCCATTTTGCACGGAAGAAGATACGTAGGTCTCTACACTGTTACGCGAGATTAATCACCCCGGCACTGGTGGCAAGCTGCAAAAGTCACTCAAAAACATTTCATTAAAATAGCTCATCATTTATAACCTTGCTTAAAGACATTTCCGATTCATGTTAGATCAATTGAATATCGGCATGCAACATCAGTCTCGGGATCCAATCTCGGGTTCGTAGATTGCTGCCCCTTAATCATTCTGTCGTTATAATTAAAATCTTTTAGATATATTCTTAGAGTTTAATTAAACAATAAGTCCACTTCTTAGGGTTTTTTCCTAGTGATTTTACCCCTAATAAAAATAATTCCTTAAACCAAGATGGCGACTCACACACATCCAACGTGTATTTCTTCCATTCATCCATATGCCATCACATGCCAGTTAGAGTGACATTTGCCCGGGACCGACGGTTCACAAACTAATACCTATACCGATTTTAAAGCAGAGCTAAAAATAGAGAAATTGCAAAAGTAGAAGTCTCCATGGTATTTATGTGTTGGGAACATGATACCATAACTTATAGGACAATTTTGTTGAATCAAACCAAAAAATACTAATAGGATGCGAGAATATTACCTGATACATGAGAATTAAAACTAATTCTACTTGATATATTGTCAATTGGCATTTTCATGAGGTCCCTTTTTGGACCTAATAAGAAACTATGGTAGAGAAGGATAGTGGATTGTGGTTGTATATATTAGTTCCTACCTATATTTAACGTGATGCTTATATTTTCTGCAAAAAATATGGTGAAATTTAATGTCAAGGAAAAAACAGGATAAATATATTATCCGCATTAGGGAATAAGAAAGATTCAGCAACCCCAATACTTCGCTATGTGAAATTTTTTAAGAAATTTTTTATGTGTGGGGTATTGATTTTATGGTGGTCCATTTCCTTCTTCTTTTGGTTTTATTTATATATTACTTATTGTTGATTATGTTTCTAAATGGGTGGAAGCTAAAGCCTCAAAACTGATGATTCCAAAGCCGCTGTAGATTTTATCAAGTCAAACATTTTAGCAAGACGACGGTTGCAACTACCTATAGGGCCCTCAAACTGAGTGAAGTGGGGTTTAGGCCCAAAACAAAAAATTCTCCTTCTTTTCCTCAAAATACAAAGGCCCATACCTTAATAAAAAGTATAATCACCCCCTGGATAAAGAGTCGTGCTCAAAACCTACTTTCCTCATATCAAATAGCTCTATAATCACCCCCTGGATAAAGAGTCGTGCTCAAAACCTACTTTCCTCATATCAAATAGCTCGTACATTCCTTTTTCAAAGTTTAAAACTTTGAGAGAGTCCCAAAATACTGAGCCCATTTTTCAGATTTTCGACGTAAATGCCAACCATTGTTGGCAGGGGGACATGTGATAAACATAGATCCTAACAAATGGCCCAAGGACCACATAATGCAATCAACATAACTGAAAGAAGATATGAGCATGATATTAGGAGATAGTGGCCGGATATTACTCTCTTGTATTCATATTGCTTATCCAAACAATAATACCACAAATACCACACACCACACACACACACCACCACACACACCACACACAATAATACCCCTATAATACTATATATACTATATATGTATCAACATAACTGAAAGAAGATATGAGCATGATATTAGGAGATAGTGGCCGGATATTACTCTCTTGTATTCATATTGCTTATCCAAACAATAATACCACATATATATATATATATATATATAGGGGTGCTTCCCCTCTAGAGAAGGTTAATGCCAATTAAGGAATCTAAGACAATTTTAAAAATAGTCACTCATATTATTATAATTTTGCTACTATCATTTACAAAAATATGCGAGGAACAAAATGATTGCTAGGAAAAGATACCCATCTTCGCTAACATTTATTTGTTACCATTTTTCGATAATTTTGCTGGGTAAAGTTTTTTTTTAGAGTGGTTGTTGTTGGATACTTTTCTGCATATGTTTGTTTATGGAAGCATAGCTCTAATTTCTTTCCTATTTGCTCCAAATAAACTTGCTAAAAATAGGAACTTCCAAACGACATTGTCACTAGCGAATGAATATCCGTACATTCTGTGAATTAACATGAACAAATAAATATTAAGGGCAACAAAAATAAAATTTGAAATGTGCAAAACTACATAGAATTTCAAAACTCGAGTGAAGCGATCTGAGAAAAACAAAGAAAATCGCCACAAGAAGGGAGAAAATGAGGAAAGGAGAAATATATCTAAAAGAAAAATACAGACTCCAAGGGAAACTCACACGCAAAAGAAAAATGCTTGGGCAATCTGATTCAGTTTGAAAGCAGGGTTGGTTCTGCTGAGCAGAGGAAGAAAGGGAGACTTAGATCTTTCAATTGTGATTTAGGTTAGAGTTTCAGGGGAAAAGGTGTTTGGGATGGTAATAAATTGGGGTAAATGCATCTTTTCCTTAATTTTGCCACACTGTCAGTCTATGTGGAAAAAAGTCAGTCCACATAAACAAACACATATGCATTTGTGGGCCCCACTTATTAGACATTCGGTTGTCCATGTCATCAGGAGACATCAAATTAAAAAAAAAAATACAAGTTTGGGCACTCAATTAACAATTTTCCATTCAGACACCAAAATAGAAAAAAACGAAAAGATCATGCACCAAAATTAACATTATGCAGCCATTATTTTTTGATTATAAGAGTAAGAATTAGGTCAAAATAGAAAAAAACGAAAAGATCATGCACCAAAATTAACATTATGCAGCCATTATTTTTTGATTATAAGAGTAAGAATTAGGTTGTGTTCGGCAATAAGTTTTTAATTAGCTTTTAGCATTTTGATTAAACCTTATTTTTTATAGTGTTTGATAACATAACATTTGAACTAGCTTTTAGAGATTAAGATAACGTTTTATAAAAATTTAACCTATGTAACGTTTAACTTTTAACATTTTATGAAAAACTACTCAAACAACTAACAGCTAAATGTTACTAAAACAGTTAATAGCTAATTTTGCAGAATAAACCCTTAGTAGATAGACATGTATTAAAGAATATAAATTGAAAATGGTGAAATTTGTGAAAATAAATAAAATAAAAGTGAAATAAAATATACTCCCTTCGTCCTATTATAGTGAAATAAAATATACTCCCTTCGTCCTATTATATTTGCACAGTTGACAAAACACGCATATTAAAAATTTAGTCAATAAAAATTATTTTGTTCTTTTTTACCCTTAACTCATAAAGATAATACAAATTTATTTGATGAACAATCATAAAATTTATTATGGAAAAAATAATTGTTTAGATATCTGAATTTAAAAATCTTGCAAACATTTTGGGACATCCAAAAAAAGAATTACAAACAAATAAAATGAGACGGAGAGAACAGTAAAGTTCATTAATTTTGTTTATTTGAGAATTAAAAAAAAAAAATTCTCATTTCATTGAAATCAATAATCAACGAATTCATTTTAAATACTTAAAAGTTGTATAAATTTTCACTTTATTATTTTAAATAATATAAGAAAATTTCATGGATAAATTGTGTTTTTTCTTTTGTTATTATTAAGATAAAAGAAAGTACGTGAAATAAAGTGTAATCTATTCAATTAATGCACAGTACAGTCCAAACTACGGTGGTTTTACTTTCTTGTACATAATACTTTTGTTTCTTAAATGAGAATTTTTTTTTTTAAATCAAAGAGAGTGATTAAAAAAACTAGGGATGGAAGTGAGATAGGTATTCGGATGGAAGTGAGATAGGTATTCTAGGAACCCGCTCTGCTCTGATTTGTTTAACGTGGATATAGATAGTTATAAATGAATTTTAAAATGAATTTTAGACAGATACAAATAGTGAAATTACTGCCTGTAATGAATATAGTTAAGGTATGAGTGTTAAACTCTGGGTACCCACTTTCCATTACCTACTATAATAAATGGTTTTGCCATAGGTACCCGTGAGTATCCTATTGATTTATTAGTAAAAAATACATTTTAAATACATGCGGGTTTAAATAGTTTAAAATAATTGGATACCCTATTCAAATAAACGGATACGGTTACGGGTAATTCAAAATTCGTAGGTGCCCCTCCGCTTCCATCCCTTATTAAAACCCAAGAAGTACTGCATGACCTGACGGGGGCGCCAAATACCCCCTACCCTATCATCTTCAACCAATTCTCTAACCAAAGTGGGAGGACTCTCCATGAGATGAAGCCCACGTGAAGCCCACGAGAAAAAGAAAGAGCAGCATTGGCCATTGCACCAGCCACCCGATTTGCTTCTCTATAAATTCTCTTAATAGACACTTGCCACCTCCTGCACATCAACCTCCTACAAGAGCAAACCACATTCTGATACCGTAAAGAAGGTGGTTCATTGAATGAAAGAATAGACACAAGGACCTGAGAATCTGTTTGAACTTCAACCTTCTTGAAACCTCTCTCCCAAGCCAAAGATTATTCAATCAACAAACTTAGACAGTTATATATAGATAGACACAATTTTGGATTGATAGCAAAGGTAAAAAGGAATTAATTTTCTTTTTTTTTTTTTTTTTTTTCATTAGCTTAAACTAAAATTATCAACTGATCGATCCAATTCGTATGATTCAGTTTAATTTTTTTTTTTTGTTTGAAAGGGAAATGATAATTCATTAAGCTCAAGGAATGAAATCTACAACAAAGAAGAGGGAATTGTTATCCTAAATTATCCTAAATTTGGAGCCAAGCGTGATGACTGGATGCTTTAGTTCTGTTTTAATATATACAGTTAATTTTTATTAAATCCAAAAAATAATTTTTAAAAAATTGAATCAAATCAAATTGGTTGGATTTGGATATATTATTCAATTTGGATCTAATTTGCTTCTGAAAAATTTAAACTTATTCGGTTGGATTTGAAGTTATTCAACTGATATCAACCAAATACTGACTCTAAGAACAAGAAAGGGAAAGGTCAAGGATGCACTGCGCTGAAACTCTTCTGGTCAAGGTTCTTTCATTATCTTGGTAGATTCTTCATTATCAACTTCCTTTTCTTCAAGAAACCATCTCTATAGCGACAATAAAAAAACATGTTTTTTAGAGCATACAACTAAAGTTTAATTAGGCACATAACTAACCAATGGCTTTCTATTTTCTAAAGGGAGAAACATTTTTTTAATACATTATGAAACTTATTATAAGTTTCATATTTATTAATTTATTCATCATTAACCACTATTACCAACTATTCGGCATTAACCAAACTATTCGCGGCATCACGTCATAGTCACCATCGTCAGTCCACTGTATCGGGCGATTACCACCAAAATCCTAGATGGACTACCAAACACCATGTTTATTAATTATTAATCACCAGACGACCATTATTCATCTGTAAGAAAATCACCAACTGCCATCACATCAATACTTATCATCGTTGGCTAAACCACGGTCCCTGAATGATGTTTCATAATTATTAAATTATACTGCAATTTTTTTCAAATTAATGATAAAACATGAAAATTATATTTATAAATTTATAATATCCATAAAAGTGAATATCGAGAGAGTGAATATTGAGATTAAATAACTCTACTAAACTTATGGATTTATAAAAATATTTTTAATATTTTTATTTTATTGGTTGAAAAATACAGTTAATTTAGTTTATTGATCACCTTGGTTTTCTATTTAAATCACTACTAAAAAAAATAAAAACTATTAAAAGAAAATAAAAATATGTAATAGTATATAAAATAATTATGAATTCAATATAATTCCTAATTGAGAAGATTTATAATATTTAAAATTTTATAGAAGTTTTATGATATCTTATGCTCCGTATGTTTTCCTAAAATAACTTGCTGAGAAATATTTACGTGATATTTTCCAAATAAATTATTTTCCTTTGTTGGGTTTTAATATTGAAAATTATTTAAAAATATTAAAGTCTTTATCTCATAAGACCATAAATAATAATAATAATAGAGATTTTATAATTAAATAATACATAATATAATAATGACATAATAAAAGAAATTAAATATAATTTAAAAAATTTTATTGTTAAATCATGAGCAAAGAGATACAAAAAAATTAATTTTATTGTTAAATATGAGAAGAATACAAAAAAAATATATACACATTATGAAAGCCGCTGGTGGCCAGTGGTGGTGGCTGTCGGTGGCTAATGGTGGTAGCCGGTGATAAACAATGGCTGATAGTAGTGACTACGATGATTAATAAATTAAAAAAATATGAATTTATAAGGTTTATCAATGTTCAGAAAATGTTTTACTGTCTCGAAAATAGAAAGTTATTTTCTTTAAAAAATGACTTAATTTTCCTTTGACTAAGAAAATATTTTCTGTTGACTTATTTTCTTGAACGCCCCAAACAATGAAAAATTATGAAAAATATTTTTCTGCAAGTTATTTTACGGAAACAAATGGAGCCTTAATTAGAAATTATTATAATTCTATTATAGAAATATTGTTGGATCTTAATTAGGAATTATATATTGTATATCATTACTTTACATTATGAAGTTAGGTCTCATAGAAAATCTATTATTATCAAGTCGGATTGACGGTTCCTCCGTTCTTTTCTGTAAAATAACTTGCTGAAAAATATTTTAATATAAAATATTTTCCTTGAAAAATATTTTCAGATGACTTAATTTATGTGTTTGGTTGTAATATTGAAAATTAGTTAAAAATATAAAAATATTAAAGTCTTTATATCATAAGACCATAAAAAATATTAATGGTAATAGAAATTTTATAAATTTATAAATTTTATTGTTAAATATAAAAAGAATGAAAAAAATATATATAAATTATGAAAGCCACCGGTGGCCCGTGGTGGTAGCCAGTGGTATTGGTCGGTGGTAAATGGTGACCAGTTGTGGTGACTATGATGATTAATAAGAAAAATTGAATTTATAAGGTTTGCTAATATCTGGAAAATATTTTATCTTCTCGAAAATAGAAAGTTTTTTCCTTTAAAAGTGACTTAATTATTCTTTGACCAGGAAAATTCCGTTGACTTATTTTCTTGAGCCCCAAACAATGGAACATTGTGGAAAATATTTTCTTATAAATTATTTTATAGAAACAAATAGAGCCTTGTATTATAATCAATTTCCTATGAAATTTTTATCTATTTTACTTGTGATTTTAAAAATTATTTTACGTATTTATTACTATTTAGTTGTGTTAAATGTAGCTCGGCATGTTGATCTCGTTATAGGTACTTTTATTAATTTATTAATTTTATATTCTTTACTCAAAATAGTACTCATTCCATTATTTTAATTTTTATAAAAAAATTGAATAATGATAATTAATAAAATTATTAAATAATAATTGAATAATTAATAAAATTATTTACTCTAATTTGGTTTTCTTTCATATTCATATTCTTATAAAACTTTGAAATAAATAGAATAGAATTATATATTCATAATCTTAAAAATAAAAAAATTATAGCAATTTAAAATATTTATTTCAATAATAAAAAATATTACAAACCATTTTCTTATAGAAGATAATATTTTTTATTAAAAAAATAGGTATTATGATAAATATTAATTAGTTTATGTTGATGCATGATACATTTTTTCAAAGTTCGTTCTTTTTTTTTTTACGTAATTTTTAATTTTAAATTGATTTAATATTCTTAACGAATTTATTATTAATTTTTTTTACATATTTGCCTTTTTTATAATGGAAAAGAATTTATTAAGGTATAAAATTACTAAATATATTATGCATATTGGCTATATTTTATCTTTTTCACTGCAAATAATTAAATTTCTAAATATAAAAATACGCTATTAAAGATTTCATTAGAATAAAATCAAGTTTTAATTTTTTTTAATTATTATTTTTATGCAAACATCTTTTTATTAACAAAACCTATGTACATGATTGTTTTCAAAAATTTAAGACCGGAGATTGAAATTACAAAATTTTCAAAATTGATTAACAAAATAGGCAAAATAAATGCATCAAAATGAAAATTCGGAGCGGCTCTCTCTTTCTCCAAAAACCTAAAACTCTAAAAGCTCTCTTTTTTTCTTCTCACGGGCAGTCACCGGTTGTCATTCCCTTTTTTATTTTATTTTTTTTACAAATAATTTCTCATGATCTATATACAGATTCGAAGTTATTGTTCCCAATATTCTTGAGATTAATTCATGACCCATATTCTTGGGATTTTTTTTAAATGAGTTATTATTTTCACCATTTTGGTGATTTTGCTCTAGCGTCTTTTATTTTGGATAAATTATGGCAGAAGGAAGATGCAGATCTCATTCTCCAATTTAAAAGAAACGAAATTGAAAGTAATCAAAATCGCGACTTGTAAAAAGGACTGTGAGTTCGAACCGTGATTATGAACATAGTCACCAAGGAGAGCAAAAAATTAAAATATTTATAGAAATACATTTTAAAAATGGAAAAATTTATAAGCTTTTCAAATTGCTTTATTATATCAACATATATTATTTTAAAAAAAATAAAATTTGAAAAGTAATTTAAAAATTTTATAAATCTTAATTATTCGTTATATGTTCTATTTATTATGAAAAATAAAAAAATATCCAATAAGATTCATAAAAAGTATTATATTATATTTAGCTCAAAATTTTTTGGAATTAACTATGGAATAATGTTATATTAAGATATTTTTAAATTTTTTAACTAAAAATTAGTGTCGAAAAAATCTTGTTATTCTACTTATAATTTCAACGGATTTTTATTTGTGAAATTTGGCAGCGATAATAAAAATTGCAGCGACGACGCCGAGCTTTAACAGAACGGAATTTTTTTTTCCTTTTAGGGGGAAATTTTAATAAAATGATTAAGCAAACCCAAATTAATTAATTTAATTAATTAATTAATTAATTTAATTTTTTGTGTACAAATACCATAGCTGCAAATTTCGGGGAACCGATCTACTTTAATGAGAAAGGTGGAGGTGGGATTGTAACTTGAATTTTTTAGATTATTTATTTTTCTCATCTCTTATTTGAGCTTTTAATTAATATTGCTGCTTTATCAATTATTTATATTGGCCGCTTTATTTATTTATTTTATATGAATTTATTATTTTGAAAAAGTACATTTTTTTTTGTCGATATAAACGCCATTTTTATGAGTTGTTCTTCAAGTTCGACAATTTGAGGAAGGCTGTGCGAAGATCTATAACATTCTTGGATGGTGCTTGAGTTTCTAAATTAATATTGAAAAATATAATTTTAAAGGCAATGATAGTTCGCCTTACAAATTTAATAATGCCCATGAGGTTGATCGCATCAATTTTAAAGGACAAATTATAATTAGCAGTATGTCAAACCTAATGGAGAGTCGTTCAAAATCAGGCAAAGTTGGGCTTGCATGTAACCACCTTGGGTTCTTTTATGATAACTTTGGATTCTAATTGTTCGGTTGAATATGATTCAGGAGGTCAAGTTTTCTTAGCATCTTTTCTTGTTTATTTAATTTTGTCTTGGCATAGTTGGACTTTCAGCACACAAGTTTAGCAATAATCTTTGGTTATATGTCATGCCAATATATGAAATGGTTTTCATCTTATTATTAATCCATATTTTACTATTATATATTTTATAATTTTATAATAAGATTAGTCTTGACTACTTGAATATAATTAGAAGTAATTTAATTAATTTAAAGAATATTCTTTTATAAAAGAAAATCTTTTCTTCTTACAAGTTGTTAGCAACTTTTCCAAGTAATGATAGCAGCAAGAATTTCAGTTTTATGGTTTTCCCAGTCAACTATTTCGATTTGATTGAATGATATTTTAAGTTATTATCAAAGGGACTCGAAGCTTGAAATTTGAATTTTTGTCTATCCAATGGAGACACGATCAAGAATAATAAATTTTACATTTGTCTGTTCTGGTTAGCAGTCAACTGAAGGTCTTACACACGCAGGCCTAAAACCCCCACATATTGAGCTGTTGAATTAGTCATTTCAAATTCTTGTTTGCATTCTGTTTATCTCTGTTATGTAGAGGTAGTTCCTCCACTTTCTTTATTTCATGCAGTAGTGGGAGGGTGATCCTCCACTTAGGATTCTGCTCCTTGATTGTAGGAAAAGTTAGTTGCTATTTGTTATATATTCAGCAGAACTCATGGAAATAAGGGATATGATTTAAACACAATTAAGTTCTAAGGGGTAATAGTCTCCCTTTGACGAGTTTGTAGTTCCTGAATTTCCACCCATAGTCGTTCAAGGAAAACCCCTAGCCTAAACACCCAAACCACCAACTTTCCAACCGACCATAACTCGATCATAAGTAGGGACATCTACCATTTGGTATCAAAGCCTACCATTAAAAAGAAAAAAAAAAAAAAAAAACGGCGACTCCGTTCAGGATTCAACTTTTCCAACTATTGAATTGCTTTGCAGAGGCAAACATGCTAACATGAACTTCGCGACCCAGGTTAAAAAAAACCTCACTTAAAGAATGGGAATCCAACAAACAGCAAATTCCAATCCAGCATACTGGGCCCCCTCAATTCCAGCAAAGACAAAGGGCATTTCAGGACCCCATGTTTCGGAAAGATCCGCAGCAAAGCTTCATCGTTCCAAAATTTACAAAATTGGATTTTCCCCGTTTATGATGGCAAGGAAGATCCCCTTCGGCTGGCTTAATAGATGATAAAACATTTTTTCCGCCATCAACAAACACCGGTAAGAAGAGTATGGGTGAGCTTTAGCATCTTATTCATTTGGATGATTGCACAGCTGTGGTACTCGCAACTGCTGGATGATTATTTTTTCAAATCCATCCTGGAAAGTTTTCGCACCAGTGCAATCTCAGATTTGCCCACCCAATTCGCAGCAAAAGTTGGGCGAACTGGCTAAATTAAAACAAACAGGTTCTGTTGCCGATTATCAGAACCAAATTTGAAGCTCTTATTTTCACGTGCTGGTACACTCACCTAATTTCAGAAAGTTGCAGCCTATTAAGGCGGGTTTTGCAGGACTCAATCTCTGTGGAAGTTCAGCTCCATTCACCTGCTGATTGTGGTAAACGGCGATGAGTATGTTCAAAACTCTATGAACGAAAACTATTTCCCTCGTTCTTCCTATGCTCGAGATTCTCGCGCACCGCCTTTTCACAAGGCCCAATTCTCGGACCTTAATCGAGTCGTGAAAGACATCTCGCCAGACCAAGAAAAGGAAATATGACCGGACGCGTAAAGGGCTTTTGGCTTCAACTGTGATGAACAGTTCGTGAGGGGTCATCAATGCAAAAAAGCTTATTTTTGGAATTGAGTGGAAGTTATCGAGGTTGGCAGATGATTCCTCGTCTGAACAGAGATTTCCTTAAATGCCAATTCACTTGGAGGTTCGAAGCCCCCAGTCTATGAGATTGTGGGTTCCTGCTTAAACAGTATACGGTCTCTTGATCCTGATTGATTCGCGGCACACCCACAGCTTCATTTCTTACAGCAAAGTCCGTTAGAATTGAATGCCAATTTCGTATTGCCAAAAATGGCTTGGGGTTCATTGTGGCCAACGGGGGGAACTGGTTGAGCCCAAGTATCTGTCAGGCCACACCAAATTACGCTGGACTCTAACTCCTTTTTGGTTGATTTTTTTGTATTACCCTTAACCTCTTTTGATATGGTTTTGGGGGTTTAATTGGCCTCTGCACTTTTGGACCCTATTTTACTATGGGAATTTCGGACTATGTTGTATTGAGTTTTTTTCAGCCTAGGGCACTTGATCAAAATAGAAAGGGCATCTCCTCATCTGGTTTCTTTCATACAGTTCTAACCTCCACAGGTACAGCTCTACTCTTGATCCAGCAGATTCAACTGCAGAAAAATTATTAGCAGGAATAGGAATTTGACTCCCTTTTCAAACGCCCCCAAACCTGGGTTGTCCTCCATTCCAGATGTTTGCGACCACAGAATTCCCTTCTTCTTCCGGGAACGGGACCCAGTTGTTGTTTCGCCCATTATCGTTTACCCACATGGCCTAGAACAGCGAACAAGATTTTTGAAAAACAGGTGTTTGCAGCTTATGCTTCAACAGGCATAATCAGGCGGCCACTCTTCCTTTTCTCTTTTCACCTATTGATTTTGGTTGCCCAAGGCTGAATTGGTTCTTGGCGGCTATGTTGTTGACTTTTAGAGAACTTAACGCCAAAAACCATTAAAAGATAAAGTTCCCCTACCAGTGGTTGATGAATTGTTGAAGAGTTTGGGTGGTGCTAAGATCTTCACAAAACTAAGACCTGCTATCTGGTTACTTTTAAGTGCGCATGCAAACATTTCTTGATATGGAAAAGGACAGCTTTCCGGACTTCATCAATGGGCACTTTGTGAAAATTCCTCGTCATGCCATTTGGCTTGTTCAAACGCCCCCTCACATTTTCAGGCTTTTGATTGAATGAGTATTCTTGGCTTACTTGCGAAAATTTTGTACTTGTTTTTTTTACGATATTCTGCTACAATCAACATGACGGGGCACCTCCACCATCTACGCGTGAGGTTTAGATTCAATATAGGCTGGCTGTAAGTAAATGTAACTCATGTTTATTTGCTTCTCTCCCCCAAAAAACACTCATCCAGAATTGTAGTGTGTTTCTGTCTATGGGCAACCGTAAATCTTTAAATTATCGCTTTAGACGGACACATAATTTCTTCCCCGTAAGGCGACTTAGGTTAGTCCATGTGTGAATGGATGATTCATTTTCAAAGAGAACATCCTTCTGCTTGTATTGGAAATCTGGACCCATAAAGCTCAAAAAGTTGCTGGCTTACGCTGGTATTTTATGGTGTGTTGGCGCGTTTAAGAGTTTTTCTTGTCAAGGAATTATAAGTCTTTAGCCCGCGACAAGATCTGCCTCGCTTTGGACAATCCATAGGTTGAAAAGGAAAGGAGGTGGTCGGGTGTTGTTGTGGTATCGATACAAATGGATGAATAATAATGTGTTTTTAAAATCTTGTATGTGACTCTTATTTGGGGCTCGATGTAAATTGCAGCCCCTCTCACTTCATTGCTGAAAAAAGAACAACTTTCAAATGGACTGACCACGGGCCGTCCAAGCATTTTGATAGATTAAAACAAGCAGGTTAACATCCACGCCCAATTTTGGCTTTGCTAATTTTGATCTCACTTTTGGTTGTCGAGTGGGATGCGTTCGAGAAACAGGGGTCTGGAGCGGGTGCTCTCACTGTGACTCCTACTGGGAGTCGAGTCAATTTCATTGGAGTCGAGTTGGAGTCGCGGCCAACCAAAACCCGGTTGGGGTAGAATGGGTTTATAAGTGGAGTTACTTGAGTGAGAGAAAGAAGATCAAAGGCATATGGGGTTGAGGATTTATTGCATTTAAAAGATCAAGCTTGGGTATTAAGTGATTGCCTTTTGCTAAATTGAGGTAGTCAAATTGTACAACTGGTTTAGGAAGTTTTACATTAAAGATCCCTTGATTTTGCTGGATGGCCTACCCAAATGGTGATTATCTACTTCATCTCCTTGGAACTTCCAGTGGATCGCAGTCTTTTTCTTCTATCTTTCTTCATTTTTCTTCCTTTCCTCTTCCACCTTCCTTTCAATTTAATGGTATGTTTAAGCCTTACACTTTCAAATTTTTTCTTCTTATCCAAGGTAGATGTTAAAACGTTTTTGTAGTGTTCATGAGATAATTGAGAAATCAATTTGGTAGCTATTATTCCTTAGAAATTTCTAGA
>NW_023591102.1:874658-906140 GCF_014843425.1 Jatropha curcas
AAATCTCTCTATAGTCTCTGGGAGGAAAATTCTATGCATCCATTGTTATTGCGCAGAAACATTACTCAAGATATTCACCTTGGACACTCTTTCCTTAGAATTAAGGAATGGAGTCTTATGACATGTTGTTCATCCTGTAAGAAAAATACAAATGAGAAAAGGATACAACATTCACGGCAATTAGAATGTGATTCATGGAGGAAGAATTTGAAAATCAGAAATTCCAATCTTTTTGTAACGAGACAGGATCTTCCATAACTTTCTCAGCACCTAGAACATCAAAAAATGGAAAGTGGTGGAACGCAAGAATAGAAACACTCAAGAGCATGGCCAAGAACCATTGCTAAGTGATTCTAAAACTACCCAAAGTATTTTTGGCAGAAGCAGTCAACACTGGCCTGTTATATTCTAAATAGGGCTGCGTAAGGATCTGAACTTAAAAAAAAATTTCATATTGAAGCTATACAAAGGTAGAAAACCAAAATATTGGTTATTTTCTTTTTTCGGGTGCAAATTTTTATCTAGAAACAAAAAAATCATCTGCTAAATTGCATGCCCCCAAAAATTTTTTTTTTTTTTTCCCTTATTGGGAAAAGGGGATTTTTTTTTTCTAGGGAAATATTCTATTAATAGTAAAGCATATAGAGTATTTAATTTAAAAAGACTCTGGTTGTAGAAGAATCAAATTCATGTGTGTTTTGCATGACATTGACTCTACTTCTAGAACATTAGAAAGTGATGAGTTGTAGATTCTAATCCTGAGAAGCAAAAAATGAGCAATTCAGAACACTAGAACCAGCCAGAAAGCGATCAGAACATCAATAATCAGGCTGAACCAGAATTAGGAACATGAAAGATTCAGAACCCATTAGTGAAAGCCCAAATGCAAAACAGAAAATGGAAGATTCTATATTACCAAAAAAGGAAATTTTGGTGATTTCATAAGTATCATCCCCAGGAAGACATAATGGATAACCCTTTCAGAGACAATGGATGAGACTTATGAAGCTCAAACTTTAGAAGATTATTTTGGTAATGTTTCTTCGTTTCTTAATTTAGAACCTAAATTAGAAGATGCTTTAAAATGATGAAAGTTGGATTCTTGCTATGCAAGAAGAGCTAAATCAAATTTGAGATAAACCAAGTTGGTGAAAACTTGTCTCTAAGGACCTAAAAACCATTTGTATTGGAACAAAATGGGGTGTTTAGAAATAAGCTTGATGAACAAGGTAATGTTGTGAGAAATAAAGCAAGATTAGGCTCAAGGGTACCAACCAAAGAATAAGGGCATCGATTTTGATGAAACCTTTGCTCCCGGGTTGCTAGACTTGAGGCCATTAGGAATGCTTTGTGCATTTGATGCTTTTTAAAAACCTTCATGTGTATCCAAATGGATGTTTGAAAAAGTGCTTTTCTTAAACGGTTTTCTAAATAAGAGTGTATGTAGAAAGAACCTCCTGGCTTTGAGATTTTTGATAAACCTAATCAATTGTTTACAAACTTACTAGCTCTTTATGTTTAAAGCAAGCTCCTATGAGCTCCTGGTTATGAAAGATTGGTAAGTTTCTATTAGAAAATGGTTTTTTTTTTTCAAGAGGGAAAGGTTGATACAACACTTATTTATAAAAAAACAAAGCACATGGATATTCTAGTTGTTACCAAATATATGTTGTGACATTAATCTTTGGTTTTCTAACGACCTTCTGTGTCAAGCGAATTTCTAAAGATTATGCAGGTGAGTTCGAATGAGTATGATCAGTTGCCCTTGGCGGAGAATAAATTTCTCCTAGGGCTTAAATCAAAACAATGTATGGAGAATGGAATTCATCTAATCAAGCAAAAATACTAGAGGAGTTGTTGATACGATTCAAAAATTGCGGAAAATGCCAAGGTATGTAGTACTCCAATGAGTCCATCACAAAATTAGAAAAAAGATGAAAAAGGCAAAGACGTGGATATCAAGCTGTTTAGAAGTATGATTTGCGTTCTTTGCTAATATCTTAACGGCAACAGGGACCAAGGACATACACTTTAGTTGTTTGTTATTGTGCTAGATTTCAATCTGTCCCAAAAATCCATTTTAATTGCTGTGTAAGAGAATACTAAGATATCTTTGTGGAACTTCTAATCGGTCTTGATGGTATTCTAAAGATGATACATTTGATCTTGTGGTTATAGTGATTCTTGATTTTGCAGGGAACGCAAGAAATAGATAGGAAAATGCACGTTCTGGGACTTGTCAATTTCTGCGTAGCGCCCTTGTATCATGGTTGCAAGAAACAGACATCCGTTCTCTTTCTACTGCAGAAGCAGGAGTATGTTGCTGCATGGAAAGTTGTGCTTGCACAAGTTCTTATGGATAAAACAACAGTTGGCAGAACTATGGACTGAAAATTAGAAATATTGCCTATTAAATGTGACAACATTAAGCACCATCAATTATCCAAAAGAAATCCGTTCAAACATTTCTAGAACCAAGAATATTAGAACATTACAGAAACATCACTTCATACGTGCATTCATGTTAAAAAAAAGGTGATATCGTGATTGAGTTCATTCCCCACAGAAAAACCATTGGCCAAATATCTTTATAAAACCGTTGAATGAAAGTCATTCTGCTCAATTAGAAGAGAACTTGTATCTAGTTCTTAAACTCGTAACTTTAGAAACTCTAAGTATGTTCTAAACTGCTTTTCTAATTTTTGAGCAATAGAAGTTTTGCTATGTTTCTAATTTTTATTCATGTGTGAAACTGATTTTTGTCTAGAAAACTCACATATCTCTTGATATTGACTTTTCTAAAGTCAATTATCAGATCTATACCTTATTATAGCCTAAATCAAAAACAATTATTTTATGTTTTATTATGTTTTCGTGTCTTTTTGTTGCTTTGGCGGTTTTAGGGTTTTATTTTTTTTTATTTTTTGTTTTATGTCCCTTTATTTTTTTGTTTCTGTATCTTATTTGTCGTTTTGAATTCCATTAAAAACTGTTCTTTGTTTCTTTCTTCCGCCACTTAAGCGTCCTTTATTCTTGTGTTTACTGCTTAGCATTCTCTTTATCTTCTTCTTTGAAAAACTTTGAAAACCCTTAAGTTGCTCTGAGTTTCGAAAATCCGCCCAACAATTGGCTTAATCCAATTTCAAAACTTCCTCATCTTGACTCTCTTACCGAGGCAGAGCTTTAACTTCTAAAGAAGCTTTCAAAGAAGGTAATGGAACAGAAAGAGGATGAAGGAGAAAAAAGGCAGAGGAGAAAACCTAAGAAAAGAAAACGAACAGGTACTTTGTAACGGCCCATTTTTTCTGTTGTGTCGAAATAGTAAGTTACCGGTCTGTGATAAGTATTCATCGGTCCGAGAATAAATTATTTTATTTTCATCCGGAAAAATTACTATGTATGTTTAAATATTTTCTTTAATATTTTTGGAGTAGTTATACATATTTTATGGGTAAAAGTAGTAGATGAATATTTTTTTGGAGAAATTAGAGAATTGTGAAATTAGTGAATTATGTTGTTATATTTAATTAAAGAAATTTAGAGAAAATTATTTTTATGGAGTAACATTTGAGATTGGTGCTTATATTAATTTAGGAAATTAGAGGGAATTATTTTTAAGGATTAAAATTTAAGAATTTTATGGAGATAAATAATTATTTTGAGGAATTTTTAAATTTTGGAGAATATTTGTCAAGCATTAGATTGGAATTACATTGCTCAATCCTAGCCATCCAATTTTGGTGAAAGCGCACCAAATTTCCCTTTAGTCCCCAATCCATTATTTGAGGCAACCATGTTTTCTCCTCTTTCCTAATCCATCTAACGTGAACTTCTTTCTTCTTCTCCTCCATTTTAAAACTTGAGCCTCTCTTTCTCTTCTCTTGTTTTTCTTCATTTATACTCACTAAAATCCCACCCAATTTGACACCATTTCAAACTTGATTCTAATTAATTTCAATCTTTGAGATTAAAAGCATGAGAAATGATATTTGGTAATAATCAAGTAATTTTGAGGACAAAGGCCGTGGATAACTTCCTACCAAAGACAAGGGAAACTAAGGGCATCAAGCAGTCTTATTTAAGGCTTTGTTAGAGCTTATGTTTAAGGTTAGTGCTCATAAACACTCTTACCTTGTTTCAATTTTTGATTTTGAAGTTTATACATTTTGTGAAAAATTGGGAATTTGAGATGAAATGATTGATTATTGAACTTTGGTGGTATAAATGTGTTTTTGGGAAGATTTCTAAGCATGCCTATATGTGAATTTTATGAGTAAAACATTTTCTTCTCACCTCCAAGAGTGGCAGAACCTATTGATGCAATAAGGCCTTAAGTTTTCTTGTTATTTATTTGTGGATTTATGATCTTAAGATTTGATATTTGATGAGTATTTAGTATGTGGTTAGGAAATCCTTACCTGTGTATATGAATTTAAGTAAGCTGGAAAATTAGGAAAAAGTGTATTGGGAGTGATTAAGGACTTTTCGAATTTCCCTTGCATTTCCCATTAGTGTCTGAGTCCTTCATTGGAAAGTTGCTAGTCTCTCCTTAGCTTTCCAAAACCCATCCTCTTGTGTCCAATTTGGAGTATATATAGCTCAACTTTATGGTTTGAAAACACCCAAAAACCTGACCTCTGTTATGACGGGCTACATGCATCACTGAATTGAGTTGCCCCTTTTGACCACTATAATGATAAGATTATTTCTGAGTTCTTCATGGAGAGTTTTTGCCCTGTGTCTTTGAGACTTCTCTTGGTTTTGGATGTGGTTTGATTTTGAGAGTTCTGGATTAAGTAGGAATTGAATAAACATGGAATTAGTTTGCTGAATCAGGTCTGGACTGTTGGGTCTGTGTTCCTAGCTTTTGCTTTTTTTCCTACCTTCAGATGAAATCTGGGCTGGTTGTCCCTCCATAATGTTTGTAGCATTTGTGCTTAGCTTTCTAATGAATCTTAATTTCATTTAATTGGAGATCTATAACTCAAATTATGTCTCTTAAAAACCCAGCAAAGGTCAAGGTTTATATTTAATGCTGGAAATTTTCTATTGTCATGAAATCAATAGGTTTATTTGGTATAAATGAAAGGTATGATATTGATGTGTGATGAAGTTCTCTTCATTTTCTTTGTATCCTTTAAGATTATTTGACAAAAATAAACATAAGTTTTGAAAAGTGTTGTTGTGGATATGTTTAAATGGATATAAATTGGAAAGGTCTGTGAAATATGATTTAGATAAATGCATGAATGAGGGTTGAAAATTGATACTTTTGTGCATAAGAGTTTGTCGTTTAGCATGCTTTGCTTGGAGAAGGAAATTCCTCCCCTTGGTACCACCTCTGTGCTAGTCTTACTTAATTATTTATATATAGACTATAAATATGATTAATTTTTGATTAACTTTTATATGTTTAGGAGTTTTTTAACAAAAGAAGAAAATGGGTATTTAAGGTTGTATGTGCTTTGAATTTTGAATAAGGAAAATATGATTTTATATTGATAAGAAATTTCTTATGATAAATTTCATTATGACTTTAAGAAAGTTTTAAAAAGAAAAGGGATTTATTGATAAATTTCCTATATTAAGTAATTATTGTTTTAAGGTATATGAAGTTACTTAAGTTCTAAAAGTAAGCTTAATGTATGATTTCAATTGATAAGAAATTGTTTATGCTAAAGTAATTATGTAAGTATTGATTCGAAAGTAAAGCTTGCATTATGAATTTTAAGAAGACTAAAGAATAAGAACAAAGTTTTCTGAATAAGTTGATATGAAGAAAAGAATTAAATAAAAGGATTTTGGGCTCTAATTATACTTTTAGTGTGAATTGATGCGTGATTTGATTTTATTTCTATCTTGCCATTGAGCATGCTCGCATTTGCATGCCATTTGTAAGGAAGCTATTTGATCGTATGCTAGACACGTGGGTGTCTTTGTTCTGTAGGGCGAACGCGCTCTATATATTCTGAATCTGTTGGCGAACCTAAGGCCATTTGAATCTGTTTCTTGTAACTTATCTGCTTCTCTTTTCTCCTAAGTGTATGCCGAGCCCTATGAAAATATCTGTAATACAATTAAACGAATGAGATCATATTATTTAGTAAACTTACTTTGGAAATTACTGATTATGTTATCAAATGAAATTTTCAAAAGGCATTGATATTTCGATAACATAGTATTAAAAATAAAGAGTTATATGTATTGGTATAATGTTTAAGCTAATGAATTATGGATTTGGATAAGAATTAAATTATTTATCGTTAATAATTTATAAGGTTTTATTTGAAGGAACCAAAGTATTTTATTGATGATAAATTCTGAAGTAAAGGATTCTATGGTATAAAGAAATTAAATTCTTTATGTTATTTAAATTTCACAGTATATGTGCTATTTTTGCTATAAAATGGAAATGTATGCTTGAATTTTTAATTGCATTTTATGCATTGTAAATAATTTTTGAAAATTTGTTTTAAAGTAAGTTGCTTCGCCAACTTGCGTAAGTTGTGAATTTATGAGCACCACTGAAGTTTTATTACTCAAGCGCCGATCGATTTTGATCACGCGTAGGTTGAAAGATTGTTGTCTGCTACTTTGAAGATTTAGAAGAATAGTATCAAAGCAGAAGTGACTAATTTGGGAGTAGTCGATTGAGATTTATATAATGAAGAATTATGGCATGTAATAATTGTTACATTTCCATGATATTATGTTATTTGAAAATATAATTGAAGTATAGTAATTATTAAAAGTATTTTGATGTATATATTTGGAGAGAAGAATAAGATTATTAAATGATCTTGAATATGAAATTATTTGAAGTCAGGTTGATATGATTAGTTCATTTAAGACTTGATAGATATAATGAATGCAATTAATTGATGGATCTAAAATACTATTGAGGATTTATTCAATTATGTAAAATATAAAGAAGTGTTGTTATATTATAAAGTTATTGGAGATGTTGGAAGTTTAGAGTTTAATTTGGGAGTGTTTTGTATTCACATGTTTTGGCGAGCTCTTAGTTTTTAAAGGGATTATTTCTTTACAATATTTCTGTAGGGATTTTCCCAATGTATATAAAAAGAAAATGCAAGGAAAATGAAATGAAATCGCTATTATAAAAAAAAAAAAAAAATTTACTCGCTAAAACTTGTGAATACTCAGGTTACTTCTTAACAAAAAAAATTTTAGTTTTATGATTTATATTGTTAAGTTAAGACCGGTGTCTCCGGCACCCGACATGTGGCATCCGCCGTCGGGTCTCTCGGGACTGGGTGGCGGGTGTTACATACTTTCACAGAAACAAGCAACGAAAGCTCATGAACAAGGGTAAGTCGTGTTCTCTCAACTTACCCTCTCTCATCGCGTTCTTATTGTGATAGACTAGAAGTTTTTTTTGGTTTTCGGTAATGAGTTTTAATTTTAAGGAGCTTTTGCAGTTCTAAGGTGGATGAACTTTCTGTCCTTAAATGCACTATGTTATTGGAGAGTTTAGTGAAGGGAATATGGCTCGGTTGAAGCTAGTGCCGAACAGAGGCGATCTTTGTGAAACTTCAAGGTGAGTTCAGAAAGATATCTTATTGATGACTTTTGGGAAAAAATTTTTGGTAATTCCAAATGACTGGTTCCAGGGTGACCAAAATCAAAGATGTGTCTAAGGTTAGCGGACTACAAAAAAGGAAGATTTTGTGAGAAAAAAATTGTGAAAGAAGTTGTTTCTGCAGATTAAATAGGGGCTCATAGAATTGCTCTAACCTAACAGAAGAGCATGAATGGACTGTTACCAAAACTTAACGTTCATACATCTATCCCAAAGAGCGCCTCTTTGACATTAATGTGAATCAAGGTAGAATTAGTGTATAATGTGGCAACATTGTTTGCAGAGGAAACCCCTCAACTATTGTCATATTATTTTTGATAAGGCCTGCAGTGTAATCCCAAGGAAGCTACCTTACGGGGATGATTCTTACACCAGTTTTGGAGTTTTTGAATTGTTAATTTGGCAGATTCTACGATTGAGCATGTGCGCTAGTTCTGTTTCTAAGTTGGACAATCGGGTCCTTTGAAGATGGAAAGACGAGGAAGAAGAGAAAGAAAAAGGAAGGTAAAAGAAGAAAAGAAGGAGAAAATAAAGGAAGGAAAAGGAAAAAAAGAAGAAATTGAAAAAAAAACAAAAAGAAAGTAAAAGCGAAGCTGAAAAAGAGAGATAGAAAAATGAAAAGGGAAGTTGGAAGAATAGTAAAGGAAGAGAGGAAACCAGAAGAGAAGAAGAGGAAAAAGAAGTCAGCAGAAAAGGCTGAAGAAGAAGAAGAAGAACTCAGGGAACACAAGAAAGAGAATTAGAAGAGGAAAGAAAAGAAAGAAAAGGAAAAGGAAAGCACTTATAGAAAAAGAAGAAAAAAGAAGGGAAAGCACTTGTAGAGAAAAGGAAGAATTCAGGAAAAGAAAACAGGAAAGATGGAAGAGCCGGAGAAGACAGAAAAGGGGAAGAAAGTGGAAGAAGGCAGTGATACTTTGAAACTGAGAAGCTGGCTAATGGGATGAGGGACTTCTTAGCCAACATATTCAACCCTTTCTCACTAACGTGTGCCAGCCGCCTATGCCACAAATTTGGTGAAGCACCATCTTCAACTGTATTTAGTTGACCCGCACATATTATTGCGTGCGTCTTATACAGCGAGCAACATAATTTTCCTCTCACCACCACCAAAGATCCTTTGGCGAGTTTCCAATTACCGCCACCTGTATGATGGTTGTAACATCCCTTCTCGGTCCACCCGTAAAACCGAATAAACCGAGCCGAGACGCTACAAACTGGTTGACTGAATGAACTGACACCTGTCATCTGAATCGATGAATGTATGAGGGATGAATCGGTAATATAATCTAATATCATGCTGAGATTGCTTATAGTAATAATGTACTGAATATTTACAAGACATGATACTAGTTACAAAATGGATTGGGCCCAACTGTGTGCCTCGTACATGCCATAAAAGAATAACAAAATGAGTTTCTACCCTGAAGACCGAGTCTTCTACAGATGAATGGCAGCAGTTGTAAACGGACCCTCTAGGACCCTCTACGGACTAGTCTCAAAACCTGCGAGTTAAACAGGTAACTCGCTGAGCAAATAAAGCTCAGTGGATATCTCAACATAAAACAACAATAAACACACATATAAGCAAAAAGCATTATGTAAGCACATATAATCACACATAACATGCGGCTTTCATTTTACCTTCATGATCTTTCTTACTGTTTATTGTACTGTATGATTCATGCAAGAGCAAGTTAAAATATCTGTATGGCTCCATAAGGTTATAGTGAAACCGAAGTGATAAGATAAACTGTATGAAACTGGATGAAACTGTATGCTATAGGCTGTGAAACTGTATGAATACTGTATGCTTTGGCTTGCTATTGGCCTGTATATCATATCCACCTCAACGGCCTGTAGCCGGAGGTTCCCAACTGTATGGGGGGCGCAGATCCTGCGGGTATTCTGATGTCGCGACATTATGCCTTTATCTACATGGTTTCTACCTCAACTATAATGAGCTTCAATATATACATATCAACAATGTAAACAACAATAGCACATAAGATGGTTTTACAACTTCAATAGTTCATCATATTTGATTTGAGTTGTTTTCGGACGATCAATATTAGAATACTTACATGTTGTTTTAGATCCAATGTTCTTGGAGATGTTGTATTTTTTTTTATTTTACAATGTGGAATGATGCTATGATGAAGCAGAAGGAAGTTTAATTGCATAGGAAATGAAAGACAAAAAGAATGTCAAAGCCTCAGTCGCGAGCGCGTTTTTGTTTTACAATGATTGGATGCATGCATGATGAGCAAAGGAAGTTAATTGCATAGGAAATGAAGACAAAAAGAATGTCAAAGCATCAGTCGCGAGCACGACATGCCAAGTCGCGAGCGCGAGTTACACTGAAGAGGTAAGTCGCGAGAGCATCTTCAGACCTCGCGAGCACGAGATGTACCATTTGAGAGTCAGAGAGGTTTTTGGCTTAAGTCGCGACCGCGCAACACAAGTCGCGAGCGCGAGATGAAGTCGCGAGTGCGTCTTCAGACCTCGCGAGCGCGAGCAATAACTCCTGTAGCTGAATCTTTAACTCTTTTAGCTCGGCTGGTGCCATTCTGTAAGGTGCAATTGATACTGGTGCTGCTCCAGGATAGACATCAATGGTAAACTCCACTTCCCTCCTTGGTGGTAACCCTGGTAACTGTTCTGGAAATACATCTGGATAATCACACAATTCGCGCGCGCTCTTCCAGCCTGCACTGTCTTTACTCTTTTGGTCATCATTAAATGGGTTCAAAATCAAGATGAAGTTGCTGGTAAAATTTCCAGCAAACTCTGTTTCCACTTCATATATTCATCCCCTGTTTTCAACATAAACTCAATACCTCCCCTGTTTTCTCACCACTACCATTCTCCAACACAAAGCAATATATTGTCTCAATAGCAACACACCACAAAAATTCTCATGCAAGGACAATAATAAAAATCAAGAGATATCAGACCTTTACTCCAAAAACGCGTGAGCTCTGTTCTAACTTCTCTTCTCTACACTCTTTGAACTTCCTTCACCTAGAATAAAAATTCTTATCACTTATCTACGATATAACTCAATTAGAGGTTGAATAGCATAAAGCTTCAAGAAATTCTACTTACTTGGAGAACTAGAGGTTGCCTTAATGCTTTAATGCTTACTACCAGAAAATGGATGGAGAAGGGAAAGAGATGAAGAGAAAATGAAGGAGGAATAAGAGGAAGTAAGAAGATGAAGAAAACGTTGAAGTGTAAGGTGAATGAGAAAATGAAGAACGCAAGGTCAAATGGAAGGCTCGTATACTTCCCAACCATCTCTTTAATTGTATGGTGCAATTACCAAATAAGACCTACATTTTCTAGGGCAAGTAAATCCACTTATAAATCCATTCTACCCCAACCGGGTTTGGTTTGGCCTGACTTAACTCGACTCTATGAACTGACTCGACTCGGTAGGATGTCACACAAACAATCGAAATGAATTATAATTTATAAAAATTATATTCAAAACAACAAACAAAAAGAAATAAGATTATGACAAGCTTCGTAAAATTAAAATGGACAATTTAACTCAATGAATTAGTATATCAAATATAAACCGATTCAATTTATCTCTCTCTTTGTTCTAATCTTTTTTAAAAAATTATTACAATTTTCTTTTATTTTTAAAAAATAGAAACAAGAGAAGAAAAAGGAAATATCGTGTGAGAGGTAAAAATCTAAAGAAATAAATAAAATAATGTATAATGAAATAATTTATTTTGATTTTTTTGGATAGAAAATCTATCTAACCGCACTTAATTATATATAAAAAAAAATAATGTTCTTTTTTATTAAATAGTACAATGAAAGACATGACTTAATAATAGAAGTATAGGACACAATTGTAAAATGAGAATTTTAATTAGGATAAACATTTGAGATTCAGTAGAGGCGATACCCTTTTTATATGATGACAAAAAGGGGGAGAACAGGTATTTTGGTGATATTTTGAACACTATTGGTACGTACTTGGCAACCAAAGTACTTATATAGTACGTTATCCGTGTGCTAATATTTTCTAATCTGTATGTTTATTATTTTCTATATGGTTTGTTTTTATTTTGCTGTGTGTTTTTTTTAGAACTTAGATTCTTATTCTAACAACTGTGTTGCAGATTGAATATAAGATCTTTTGCTCTATTTTCTAAACATCAGCTTTTATTCTTTTGCTCTGACCATATGTTTTGTCCATTAGAACTTAGAACATCTTGTCTATCTCTGCTAGTTCTAATATACATATGCTCTGATTGTTAGAACTTAGAATATCCTGCTTATTTTTGCTAGTTCTAAAATCAATTTTTAAAACGGCCTCCCTAGTTCTAATTTTCGTAAAACAGTTTTACTGCATCTATTCAGGGGGAGCAAAATTCATGTTCTAATCTGCTCTACTCTAAAAATCTTTTGGCATGATTAGAATTTATATGCATAAAATCCAGGGGGAGCACATGTTTTTATGCTTGCTAAATTTATTGGTTTTGTCATCATCCATTGTTTTTATGGCTTGCTAATTTATTGGTTTTGTTCATCATCAAAAAGGGGGATTGTTGGGCTCAAGGGTTTGGGATTTTTTAATTCTCGGATTTTTTGATGATTATATACATAAACGAATAAATTTAAATAAATTATGTTATTTGTGCTAATTTTTTAATTTATGCAGAATTCTATGGAAAGAAATTGTCAAGGCAAAGTTCCTACATAGAGGTGAAGATTTTCAAAAGAACCTAGTAGCTAGGAATTTAAGACTTTGTAGGATAGAGAAGAGAAAAATCCATATATAGCACAATAAATCTTTTTAATCTCTCAAAAAATATTTTTCAGAAAATTAGTTTTTTCTTCAAAATAATGTAATTTTCGAAAATGTGCGGCTTTAATCGAAAAAAAATGTTTTGTTTTTCCTAAAACCTATATGAGATCTCTTCTCTTAATGTTTTGGTTAATTTATCTATATCATCTCCTCTTTTTCGGAAATAATATTTTTGATAGATGCTTACAGTACTTAAAATTTATTTTTCTTTTACCTTAAAACGAAAGAGAATCTCTTCGGTTTTAGTAAGAATATCCTTCCAAAATAACGCTGTCCGAAAATCTTTTTCTAAAGGAAAAATCGGGTTTTATTATCTTACCAAACGGGATAAAATAATTTTTGGTAACAAAGATTTTCATATCTTCTAAACAAGGAAAGAAGATATTTCTGAATTTCTATCCTCTTTCCAAAAGGCGACAGCTCCTTTGCTTCCTATATAAAGGAATCACGCCGTTAAACATTTGGTGAAGTAAGAGTTTTTTGTTTCAAGAGCACTCTCTTCATTTGAACGAATCTTTATCTCTCAAAACTTCTCTCTACCCCCATTTTCTTTTCCATCTCTATATTTAATCGTTTTTCATATTTAAAGTGAAAAGAATTTTTACAATTACTTTTGAAAAACAATTCTGTGTTCTATCGATCTTTCTAATCTGATAAAATTGGTTTTCCTGTGCTTTATATGGCGTTTCTTTCTGTCTATTTTAGATTGTGTATTTTTATAATAATTAGTAGACAGGCTCTTTATATTTTGTTAAAGCTTTTGTTGTGTAATAGCTTAAGTTTAGAAGCTAGGTGAGATAAGAGGTTATCTTAAGCGACCTTCTTCCATGTGTTGGGATAGTAATTTGTCTTGAAATCGAGTTTTCTGTACTCTACCAAAAACAGAAAGGGTTTGAGGTTAACTAGAACCTTTGGAAAATCTAGTGGGACAAAAGGGTAGATCTAGGTTTTTGAATCTATTGCCGTTGTAACTGTTGGTTTGTCTCTTCCTTTAAAAGAAGATAACTTAGTGGAGGATCTCAAGATGTCGTCTTGGGTGAGTGGATGTATTAGGCGAGTTAGTGCCGAACCACTTTATTAATTCTCGGTGTTTGATCTCTTTATTTTGAGTTTTGTTTGATACTGTCTCTTTTACACTCTTTCTTGTTTAATTTTTTAGAAACGCTGAAATTGTTTATTAATCTCAGTATTGTTTCTAAAACACGGCAATAAGTCTTAATCTATTCTAAACGTTGAACTCTTGGTATTCTAATAAAGTGAGATATATTTTCAATGGTTCCAACTGTTGTTCTAAATTGCGGCATTATAAATTCACTGTTTTGGGTTTCTATTTTTTTTTTTAAATTAATGCGGATGTTTTCTCATCTTGAATAACTCTCCATCATAACAGTGTGTGTTCTCTATATTTTTGTTATTAAGGCTCCTGTGAAGAAGTTTGCTGAATTTTAATTAACTATCTGGTTTAACATAGCCGTTTATATGGTTTTGCAAACTTTATGAGGGAAAGTTCTAAGTTTGATAACCTTATCCTTCATAAAAGAAGCTGCTGAGTATTGTAGGCAAGTCAAGTGTGAAAGTCTGTTCTAATCAATAGCTGCTACTTTGCATTAGACTTTTTATTATCTGAAATTATAGAACATTGTGAGGTTAGATTCTAATCCATATTCTACCTCACAAAGTTCTGTGTCTCACAAGTGCATTACTTTTCCGCTGTAATAGAATTCTGAGTTTTGTTTTTAAGTCAATTTTTTTTTATTTTTAGAAAACCCAATTCACCCCCTTTTGGATTGTGTCATACATATTCGAGACCCACAATCTGGTATCAAAGCTTTGGCTCTTAACTTACCAAAGCTTAATAGCTTAAGAGATAAGATCCCGTGGCAGCCCCACTTCCTCTTACTTCTTTAGAAGGTCAATCTGTTTCTAGACCTCCTTTGGTCAATGGTTCTAATTACTCTTATTGAGAAACCAGAATGGAAAATTTCATAAAATTAGTTGATGAAAATATTTTTTTAAAACGTCCAATCAAATTATAGAAACATAAAAAATATTAAAATAAAATAAATATATCTTTTCCTTTTCCTTATCTCTCCAAATAAAATCTTTTAAATTAAATAATAAAATTAAATATTTAAGAAATACATTTAAAAATGAAAATATAAAGCTTTCAAATGCTTTATTATCACATATATTTATTTTAAAAAATAAAATTTGAAAAGTAAAATTTAAAAATTTTATAAATCTTAATTATCTATATGTTCTATTTATAAAAAAATAAAAAAATATCCAATAAGATCATAAAAAAATATCCAATAAGATCATAAAAGTATTATATATATTTTAAGTCAAAATTTTTGAATTAGCTATGAATAATGTCATATTAAGATATTTAAATTTTACTAAAGATAGTGTCGAAAATCTTGTTATTCTACTATAATTCATGGATTTTTATATTGAATTGGCAGCGATAATAAAAATTGGTAGCGATGACGCCGAGCTTTAATATGAACGGATCTTTAGGATTTAGTAAATGATTAAGCAAACCCAAATTAATTAATTAATTAATTTTTTGTGTAAATACCATAGCTGCAAATTTGGACAGATCTACTTTAACCGAAAAACAGCTGCTTCTCAATTCTCAATGAGAAAGTGGGAGGTGGGATTTGTAACTTGAATTTTTTTAGATAGAATTTATTTTTTTCTCATCCCTTTTAATTTTTGAGCTTTTTAATTTAATATATTGTTCTGCTTAGTTATCAGATTATAGGGTTTCATATGCCATTTTATTTATTTTATTTTTATATATTTATTTATATGAATTTATTAATATTTTTGAGCAACAATTTGATGAAGGCCTGCGAGCCTCATAGCATTCTTGGATGGTGGTTGATGTTTCTAAATTAATATTGAAAAATATAATTTTAAAGGCAATGATAGGTCGCCTACAAATTTAATAATGCCATGAGATTGAATGCATCAATTTTAAAGACAAATTTATATATTAGCACTATGTAAAAACCTTAAGTTGAGTCTTCAAAGTCAGGCAAGTTGGCTTGCATGTTGACCCCCTTGGGTTCTGATAACTTGGATTCTAATTGTTTCCGGTTGAATATGATTTCAGACAGGTCAAAAGTCTTAGCGTCTCTTGTTATTTTAATTTTGTCTTGCATAGTTGGACTTCAAGCACACAAGTTTAGCAATAATCTTTTGTTTATGTCATCCAATATATGAAATGGTTTCATCTTATATTAATCATATTACTATATATATCATGTTTAGTGAGTCTTGACTAATGTTTTGATGCAACGAGAATTATCATGTACTTCCTATGATTTACTAATATATATTAATAAGAATTTTTTGGTTTCCACTTAGACTATTTACTCGCTATATCCTTTATCCTAGAAGTCTGTTTCGGAAAATTTTTTTAGAGAATTTTAGTGTTTTGACAAAAATCAAAACTCTATGTCTATCAAAAAAATTATTCGGTAACTTAATATTTCTAACCGCTTTTAGAGCTTAGAGAGTGTTTTATGGAATGTTAAATTCCTTAACAATTAGCGATATAAATTTTTTGACACTCTCAACTATTGTTTTTTTCCTCTATTCTTGGGGCTTAAAATTTATTAGATAATCATTGTGAAACAGAATATTGTTTTGTAACTAGATATTGATAGGCTTGTACACTTCTGTATAGTTGTTTAGATAGGTCTCTCTCTTATCTCTTTCTGTATATAAACACACTTACACATAATGAGAAAACAACAACTTCTCCAAATACTTTATGGTATCAGAGCTTGTACCACTGTCTGTATAGTTGTTTAGATAGGTTCCTCTCTCTTATCTCTTTCCTGTATTAACACACTTAACATAATAGAAAACAACAACTTCTTCCATTTAATTACTTTATGGTCTCTCTCTTATCTCTTTCTGTATATAAACACACTTACACATAATGAGAAAACAACAACTTCTCCAAATACTTTATGGTATCAGAGCCGTATAGTCAAACGACATCAATTTTCTTCTGATTTTTCATCTTCTTTTTGAAACCATGGGAGATGATACTTCTTCATGGACTCCATCTGTCCTTCAAACACCTTCAAATATTACTATCACTAATACTAATCAACTCATATCCATTAACACCACTGCTCAGGTGCCAATCAAACTCACTAGTGACAATTATAAGTCCTGGTATACACAATGGGACTCTTTGTTGGTGGGATATGATTTCATGAGGTTTGTAGAGCAACCACTTTCTGCTGAACAACGTGTGGACTCCTACTGGACTCGACAAGATCAGCTGCTTCAGAGTGCTCTCGTTGCTTCTCTATCTGCTGACATTGTTCCTTATGTTGTTGGGGAAAAGTCATCGTATGATGTGTGGAAAACGTTGGCTAATACTTATGCCAAGCCGTCGCAATCTCATGTTATGAGTTTCTTTGATTACCATTCAAAAAGGTGCATTAAACATTAATGAATATTTGTAGAAAATTAAAGCAATTGTGTCTGTTTTGGCAAAGGCAGATATTCTGATCTCTATGCCTGAGATGGTGCTCTACACTCTCCATGGATTGCCATCAGAATACAAACAATTGGCGGCAGCTTTGAGAGCAAGAGATACACCGATTACATTCGAGGAGTTACATGAAAAATTGATAGATTATGAGCTTCAGATTGAGCGGGATTCTGTGAAATTAAGTGGACCAACTACAGTTAATTTTATCAACAGAGGTGGATCTGTTTCTGCGCAAACAAATCGCAGTAATGGACTGTTTTCGAATCAAAAGACTAGTTCTCGCTCTTAAGTGGTTTGTCAGTTTTGTGAACGCCCAGGATGTGAAGAATATGATTCTTATATTTCACAGATATAGTTACAGCACTATTTATATATACCAAGACTATAACTAACCTATATATAAGATAGGCGTATATAAAGGAGATCAGAAATACAAATTATAAAAACAGAGATAAGTAGTTAGTGCTTAGCTTTATTAGTTTAGTGCTTAGCTTTATCCTTAATAACGCCCCCGCAAGAATTTGGAGGATCCATCTTAGCTTTATCCTTAATACGCCCCCGCAAGATGGAGGATCCATCGGAAACTCCAATCTTGGATCGGAAAAATTGAAATTGTGGGCGACCAAGAGGCTTGGTGAGCATATCTGCATTTTGATCTTTAGTGCTAATATGATGGACCCGAAGCTGACCAGCATATATTCTTTCTCGCATGAAATGATAATCCAAGGCAAGATGTTTCATCTTGGTGTGATATATGGCATTTGCACAAAAGTAAGTGACTCCAATATTACACAATGAATAACTGGGGTTCTAAAACAGGAAAGCTCAAATCTTTTAACAAATTTTGAACCCAAATTAATTCTGCTACAGCATTAGCCAATGCCTTATATTCTGCCTCAGTGGAAGATCTAGACACCGTCTTTTGCTTAGTGGATTTCCAGGAGATAACATTAGAACCAAGATATAAAACATATGCAGTTGTTGATCTTCCATTTTCAAGTGATCCTCCCCAGTTAGAATCAGAAAAAGCTATTAAATTATGAGCAGAATGTTGACGAAGAAATAATCCATAATAGATTGTACCTTTTAAATATCGCATAACTCTCTTCAAGGCTTGAAAATGATTTTGTGTTGGAGCATGCATGAACTGAGATAAATGATTGATTGCAAAAGACACATCCGGCCGTGTAATAGCCAAGTACTGCAAAGCTCCAATAATCTGCCTATAAACAGTAGCATCGGCAGAAGGGGACCCATCACATAAAACTAACTTGTCACTAGTGGACAGAGGTGTACTAACCGCTTTTGCACCTGCCATGTTGAATTTAACGTGATTGTTGCCGAGAGAAAAAGGCTGTAGATGTAGAAATAACCTCCACACCTAGAAATACGCCAAGGTACCCAAGTTCCCTTAATAGTACAAACGTTGGCCAAATTCGAGACAATTCATCCGAAATTTAGTGTCATTGCACCAATAGCATATATCGTCGGACATATTATGAGAAAGAAAATAAGCAATAACACCATTTTGACTAAGATAAAAGAAGAAGCATCAGCATTAGATCGAAACCAAGTGACCCTAAGAAGTCGGTAAGCTCTAAATACCAGCGCGCGGCGCGTTAAGACCATAAATGTGACTTACAAAGCGGCAATTATAATTCAGATAATTTCAGTATTCAACATACCCCGGATTGTTGTTGCATATAAACACTTTCATGAAGGAGTACCCTGTAAAAAAGCATTTTTAACGTCCAAGCTGGCCGCAATGACCAACGTGAAACTGCCAGGTTGTAAGAACCACTCTAATCGTGACAGGTTTTTTGTGACAGGGACTGAATGTTCTCAAAATAATCACGACCCTCTTCTTGCTAAAAACCTTTAGCGACGAGTCTCGCCTTTACCTGTCAATAGTTGCATCAGGGTTGCGCTTAATTGCGAAACACCCATTTTACATTTCAATGGGTTTATGATTGAGCTTGTAGGAACTAACTCTATGTTTTATTTGTCAACAAGGCATTATATTTCAGAATCATAGCCGACGCCAAGAGTGGCATCTTGCAGCGTTGCTTAACAGTTCTCGTTCAAAGAATCTTGTATAGGATATTTAGTTGTAACATTTCACAAAAGATCATTAAATGTACCGGTGTATTAAGTTGTCCGTTGACGTTTGAGACCGAGACCAACAACCAAGGTAACGGCAGCAGAAACTAAGGAACTACAGTAAAGCAACCAAAGCACAATACCAAAGGTCGATGAGACAGTTGAATCTGAAGTAGGACTTACCTTGTGAGACGACTGACATTTCAGCAGAAGATACAGCAATTGAAGTAGAAGGAAAACATCTTGTTGCTGCTGTTCAGAGCTGCAGTTGAAACACAGCAGATTGGTAGTGATTATATTAGGACTGGCAGCTGAATCAACCATGACAGGACTTAGTGTTAGTTTGTTGGTGCAAACACCTTGCCGCAGGGAACATTCTGTGAAATAACATTGTAATTGACTTAACGATTCAGTGCAAACTTTGAAGAGGATAAAACATGCTCGACGAATTTACACTGCCGTGAGAGAGATACAACTTTTGGTAGATGGATCTAAACACTTATTAAGCAGTATTTATAAGCAGATTGTGTAGAAGAGTAGCCCAAAAATATACAAGGTTGTGACCGAGATTGCAATTTGGAACTGACATAAGGACGCAGCCAAGGAAAGCACAAACAGCCGAAAGATTTAAGACGATTAAGCCGAAAGATTTAAGATGATTAGAATTGTGAGACCGACCAAATAACTGGAAAAATGGTGTCGCAAAAGAAAGAACAGATGATGGTAAACGGTTTATTAGATAGACAGCTGTAAGAAATGCATAAGACCAAAATTCATGAGGCAAAGATGCAAAATGTAATAGAGAGAGACCGGTTTCAACAATAAATCGATGTCGTCTTTCAGCGGTTCCATTATGTTCGGGAGTGTGTGGCGGCGATGTATAGTGAGAAATACCACAAGATAGAAAATGAGATTGTAATTTTTGATATTCACCGCCATTATCAGAAAAAAACTGATATTATTTTGGTTTGAAAATAATTCTCTACTAGTTTTTGAAAATAAATAAATAGATCATGTGTATCTGATTTTTTTTTCATTGGATATAGCCAGGTATATTTAGTAAAGTGGTCAATGAATGTGACATAATACACATAACCATCAATGGATTGTTTTGTTGGTCCCCAAACATCAGAAATTACACAAGTTGCAAAGTTTAGCTACTGTAGAAATTCTGAAAAAGGCAATTTTATGGCTTTTACTCATTGAAACAAGAAGCACAATGAAAATTGGAAACAGACTTAGACAATTTGACTCATAACCATTACGTTTAAGAGCTTATTTTACTTAAAAAATTTATTAGACGGTATGACAAGCTTATTGATGCCCCAAGTAGAAAGAGAAGACACACGAGGCCTGTAGTATGCAACTTCGATGAACTGGAATGACTGGAATGACACTGAGAAAAGTTTGCACAATAAATGTCATCAATATTCTGGCCTCGTAGCAGAGACGCCCCCGTGCGCAGATCCTTCACAACAAAATAAAGTGGAAAGAATTCCACAGAAACATGGTTAGTCCGACATAACTTGGCAATAGAAATCAAATTTTTGTGCAAATTTGGCACACAACACATCAGGAAGAGATAGATATGTAGAATCAGCTGGAAGAGTAGCAAATCCAGTATGTGTTACAGCAAGAGTTTTACCATCACCAAGTTGAATTTCATCTGGTCCACCATAATCTGTATAGCCCTGTAAAGAAGAAGGGTTAGAAACTACATGATGAGATGCCGCACTGCACTGCAAAAAAAGCCTATTGCTGTCTGTTTGCATGAAGGGAGAAGTTCATGGCAGAAGTAGTAGCATTGACTGAAGGAGGGTCACTGAAGGAGGTAGACGATTTCTGTCCGAACAACCATATTATTTCTCTTAAGAAACCGTTGCATAGCTTGCTTGGCATTCAACTGTGCATGCCCTTTAATCTCACAAAATTGACAAACAATATTTCGGCCGATAAGTACCCCGCTGTTATATTGGGATTACGCGGAGTTATTTCCCGTTTATAACTACACGAACCTCTGCGTGTATTAGAGCCACGATTTGACCTCCAGCCTCTGATCTTTGTGTAAATTTAGCCAGTAGCAATAGCTGGAGCAACGGTGTTGCTTCACTTGGTCTTCAAGGTATCTTCTCATGATCGTAAGTTTCTCAAACAAGTCAGGGAACGAAATAGCGGTTTCACGAACTTTCAGGCAGCAACAATTGAGCATAAATCATACCCACTAACTGTTGTAATTATTATGAAACCAATATATATTCATCACTGGATCGGAATTCTGCATGTGAGTCCAGTTCATCTGCGATGGCTCGCATTTCATTAAGAAAGCATCAACAGCTTATCTTCTTTAGGATTTTTTGAATTTGAGCTTGGTTTTGAGAGATAAAACCCTAGATCTGGAAACATTAGCCACAACTTTTGCATTGGAGACGATCCATTGCCTTCCTTTAGCCGAATCACGCTGACGAAATTAACGCGCTGAATTGCATCTGAAACAAACTGCCAAAAGAGCACTACCCAAAAGAGCACTAACAAGAATTTGATCTTGTCGAAACCAAAGTAAATAATCTGGGTTGGCTGATTTGTCTTTATCATTAAGAAATTTGGATGGTGCAACCGGTGAACCATCAACAAACCCAAGAAGATCGAGTCCAATCAGAGTAGACTAAACTTGCTTCCGCCAAACTGGAAAATTTTCCTGTGTGAGTTTAATAGGAAAGTGAGTCGGAGCATTCAGTTGAATGACCAAACTATTTGATGTGAAAGCCATGAGATAAGAAGAAATAAAAAGAAGAAATAGGTTGGATCAGGAACGACTCGTTAGAGTTTTAGAATGGCTCTGATACCATGTGAAGAATATGATTCTTATATTTCACAGATATAGTTACAGCACTATTTATATATACCAAGACTATAACTAACCTATATATAAGATAGGCGTATATAAAGGAGATCAGAAATACAAAGATCACGAAATTACAAAATTCTATAATATACAGAGCATAAGTTTTGAAAGTTAAGTGCTATGGCTTTTATCCTATAATACAGGATACATGTATAGTTGAAATGCAAAGTGCTGGAAAAACCTCACAGACAACTCGTGTTCATTTATATAGTTCAAATTCGACAAATACGAAAACCATAGGTTAATCATAGTTTGCTTGTTGGTTGCATCTGAGACAGCGTGGTAATGGATTCTCGGGGCGTAACCAGCATAGTTAACCAACACTTTGAATAATATTGTCTGTTGGTGCATCTGAGACAGCGTGGATAATGGATTCTGGGGCTAACCAGCATGTTACCCAAGACTTGAATAATATGTCTCTGCATTCAGACTATGATGGTACTGATGATGTGGTTCTAAGTGATGGTAATCAATATTCTATATCTCATACTGGCACTATTTCTTTAAACACTTTGTTACATCCTTTGAAACTAAATAATGTGTTGTGTGCCCGGATTGAACAAGAACCTTATTTCAGTTTACCAATTCTGTGTGTCTAATAATGTTGAGGTATCTTTTAACCCTTTTCTGTTTACTGTAAAGGACATGTGCATGGGGGCTTTACTAGCGGAAGGAAAACCGAATGATGGTGTTTATGAATGGCCAAAGACGTTTTCTCAGCGTGTGCAACCATCGGTTTCACACATGTTGGTCACTTGTCACCCTTTATGGCATAGGCGTCTTGGTCACCCTACTACTCAAATTATGCATTTAATTTTCAATCATCTTAATGTGTCGTCCACTTCTATTGTTGAGTTTAAGTTCTTTTGTGATTCTTGCAAATGTAATAAAATGCATAAGGCACCGTTTAGTGAATCTTCAATGTGGAGTTCTGCTCCTTTGGAATTAGTTTATTCAGACGTTTGGGGTCCAGCTCCAGTTCTTTCAATTGATGGGTTTAAATATTATGTGCTTTTTGTTGATCATTTCACAAATAAATATTATGTGCTTTTTGTTGATCATTTCACAAAATATGCTTGGTTGTTTCCTGCCAAAAGAAAATCAGATGTTTCGATTATTTTTCCTCAATTTAAGAAACTAGTTGAAAATTATTTTGGTAGGAAAATTGTTTCCCTTTATTCGGACAATGGAGGAGAATTTATTCATTTAAAATCCTATCTACAGGAGAATGGCATTTCACACTTTCTTACTCCGCTATACACTCCAGAACACAATGCAATTGCAGAACGTCGACATCGACATATTGTTGAAACTGGACTAACAATGCTTCATCTAGCACTAACAATGCTTCATCTAGCCAATTTGCCCTTGCATTTTTGGTCTTATGCTTTTCAAACAGCAACCTATTTAATTAATAGAATGCCCACAAAAATTCTGAAAAATGACTCTCCTTTCTATTGTCTACATCGTCGCCAAGCAAATTATACTAAACTCAGAGTCTTTGGGTGTCTCTGTTATCCCTGGATCAGACCATACAATACCAATAAATTACAGCAACGGTCGGTTCCATGTGCGTTCCTTGGATACTCTCAGAATCAAAGTGCGTATAAATGTTTCGATCCCAAAACCTCTAAAGTTTATTTGTCTAGACATATGGAATTTGTTGAGCACAACTTTCCCTTTTCCTCTCTTGAGTCTAAATTGGAACGTCCGTCGACTGAAATTATTGATAAATGGTCCCCAAGTCATTTTATTATTCCTAGTTCTAACGTTTTACAGGTCCATGAATCTACACCATCTGAGGTTCTGAGGTTCTCTTGCCACAAGCAACGGCTTCTACTGCAATGTCTTCTTCACCAAGAAACAGCATGGTTCAAGATAGTTCAGGTATGGGTTCTAATTTTGAATCTACAGATGACTTTGTGGTTGTTAGTGATAATTAGATTGGTGGTACATATGGTCAAATAGAGGCTGCTGTTGATGAGAATGCAGCTCGTTCCACACATCCCATGATAACTAGGAGTAAGAACAATATTGTGAAACCAGTAAATCGACTATGTCTTTCAACAGCTGCTGCTCCTAAGTTATGGGTTCTGAAAACTGTAGCTCAGGCGTTAAAAGAACCGAAGTGGAGACATGCCATGGAGGAGGAATATTCGGCTTTAATGAAACAACAAACCTGGAAACTTGTTCACCCGTCCGAAGCATCGAATGTGGTCAGATGTAAATGGTTATTTAGAATCAAATATGATTCTGCGGGTAATCCAGTCAGGTATAAAGCAAGACTTGTTGCACGGGGATTCACTCAAAGACCTGGTGTGGATTTCGATCAAACCTTCTCTCCAGTGGCAAAACATCCAACTATTCGGGTAGTACTATCAATTGCAGTAATGAAAGGCTGGAAATTAAGGCAAGTGGATGTAAATAATGCATTCTTACATGGTCGACTCACTGAAACTGTTTATATGGACCAGCCGACGGGTTTTGTAGATGAAAAGGCACCCAATTTTGTTTGTCGATTGGAGAAATCCTTGTATGGGCTGATTGTTCGATTGGAGAAATCCTTGTATGGGCCTGAAGCAAGCGCCAACGATGTGGTATCATGAACTCAAAATCATTTCTCTTCTGCTGGGTTGTTCAATCTCACTCAGACACATGTTTATTTATTCAATTCTCTAAGGAAGTCATCTCCTATAATATCTTGTATAGTTGATGACATATTGTCACAGGGAGCAATGATTTACAGGTTGAGAAATATTTATTTCAGCTCTAGTCTAGGAAATCGATTCTCTATTAAGGATTTGGGCGAGTTGAGCTATTTCCTTGGTGTTGAGGTTGTTCGAACACCTAATGGGTTATTCTTGACCCAACAAAATTACATTCGAGAGCTGTTGGAAAAAGTGAAAATGGAAGTGTGAATTCCATTTCTTCCCCAATGGCACCATTAGTGACATTGTCTTTAGATCAGTGACATTGTCTTTAGATGATTCGGCACATATAACCGATGCTTCTATATACCGCACACTGATTGGGGGTCTTCAGTACTTGTTATTAACAAGACCAGATATTGCATATGTTGTAAATAAGCTGTCCCAATTCACTACTCGACCAACTGAAAACCACTGGACAGCAGAGCTAAACGGCTATTGCGTTATTTAATTGGCACCTTTGATCATGGATTATTTCTACACAAAAATAGCAAGGGTGTGTTACACGCATTTTCTGATGCGGATTGGGCGGGGAACTGTGATGACAAAACCTCAACCAGTGCACATATCATTTATCTGGGTAAAAATCCGGTTGCTTGGGCTTCTAAGAAACAAAGAACTGTAGCTCGCTCCTCAACAGAAGCGGAATATTGATCGCTTGCTGCTACTTCTGCTGCGGTAATCTGGATTAAAAACTTACTCCAAGAGTTGCATCAAATAATAGAGGAAGTGCCAGTGATTTATTGTGACAATTTGGGTGCATGTGACAATTTGGGTGCAACTTATGTTGCAGCAAATCCAGTATTTCATTCGCGCATGAAACACATAGCAATTGATTATCATTTTGTTCGCACTCAAGTTCAACAAGGCACGTTGTGTGGTTCTCATGTTTCATCAAAGGATTAACTGGCTGATCTAATGACGAAGGCGATGTCAAGTCGTGAGTTTCTTCGTTTGCGGTCCAAGATTGGCATTGCTCAACGTCCTGCCATCTTGCGGGGGTGTATTAGATAATCATTGTGAAACAGAATATTATTTTGTAACTAGATATTGATAGGCTTGTAAACTTTTGTATAGCTGTTTAGATAGGTCTCTCTCTTATCTCTTTATGTATATAAACGCACTTACACATAATGAGAAAATAACAACTTCTCCAAATACTTTAAAATTTAGGTATTCTAGTTGCTATAATACTCTTTCTGAGTTTGGTACTCTTGTTATTTATTTGTATTTTCATTCTCAAATTTCAAAGGAATACATGTCATTTTAATAATTTAATTATTTAATTATTTTTTTTAGATAATAGAAGAGAGCCGAGCTCTAAATATTAGCAAGTCTTGACTGTACTATACCACAAGCATCATAAAACAAAGAATCACCAAAACCAAATGGTACTTCTGAAAAATAATGAACCCAAGGGATAGGATCTAGCATGTTTAGATAGAAACAACGAGAAGAGCACCTTGTCAAAATTAAAATAAAAATTACAAAAAAAATTTTCATATTTTCATTTTAATTTTATAATAAATAATCTTTTGTTATAGAAAAAATTGAAAAAAAAAAGAAACACTTGTCTCTCTCTCTATATATATATTATCTTCTTTTTTATTCATTAGTCCACTTCAGTTCTATGACCATAATTTAAAATATTAAGTCAACATTTCAATGTTTTTTTTTATCGTTTTAATTCTAATAGCTAATCAAACATTTAATTTTACCAAACACTTTTGCTTTAAGCCACTACATGAATAGCTAACAATTAACGACTAACATTTAATAATTGGTAGTTGCTAAAACACTTAAAAGCTATTAAAACAGCTAACAACTATTAATTTGAGTATTTGATTGATATTCATTCACAGCGGATATGGGACATTATTCCAAGCATTAGAGATTAAGAACTTTTCATTGCTAGACAGAGTCCAGATGTCCTTATTAATTATATTATAGGGTAATTTAGTATATATTTTATTTGACTTGATGAGTATTTGATTTATGATATATGATATTAAATTTTGATTTAATTGATATAATGATATTAAATATTAAATTTATTTTTTCCGTATTTGTATATATATATATATATATATATATATATATATATATATATATATATATATATATATATATATATATATATATATTTGATATCGGGATTGTCTCTGGCCCTTAGGACTAACTAGCGAATATGCGTAGTTTCTGCTTTCGACCTCGGATTTGTACAAATGCCCCCTCCACACGAAATTATTTATTGTATATTATGATATATATTTTAATATTGGTAATGAATGAGTATATAATCTCTAATATAGTTTTACTACAATCTATCTATGTATAATATATATAAAAGTACGAATGGAGAGAATATTGGATTCCTAAAATGCCTCTATAGGCTTTTAATTTTATTGGTTGATTAAAGTATAATTTAGTCTTATTTATTATATAAATATTATAAATTTAATACCATTCTAATTAGAAATTTGACTTTAACCCTAACCCTATTTTAATATTAATATCTATTATTATTTTTATTATATTCAATATTATAAATTTATCTCAATATCTAAATTAAGAGATTTTGGTCCTATCATAACCATATATAATATGTTTGGTTTTAATTACTTTTCACTATCAAGAATTATTACAATCAAGCTTTTGTTAATTTGGAATTATTGAGTTTTGCAATCAAAATGTAATTTTTCTTGCGGTAAGTATAATTTCCCTCAAATTTACAAAATTAATAGAAATAATTTTTTAATTTATTAATATATATATATATATATAAATGTATTAATTTCTAATTGTAATATAATCATGTGAATATGAATATATGTAGGAAAATTTTTCAATGACGTAGTAAATCGTTTTATTCCTTAGGTTTCATTGTAAAAATTAATATTTTTGACTATATTAAAAGTTAATTATAAAATTCATTATATAATAATGAATATATATATATATATATATATATGGAAATATTATTATTAAATATTATAAAGTATATATTGGATCCCTAATATATTCATAGTTTAGAATACTTCAATTTAAATTTAAATTTTATTATATATTTTTATTTTTATATATTGAATTCGTAATATAAATTTTTTAGTAATTTCCATTATATTAGAAAAATTCAATAATATTAGTGAAATAAAAAAATTGTATTAAATTCAAAATATATATTTTAATAATTATTCACTAAGGGTATTTTTATTATATTAATTAAAGAGTTTTCTAATTTGTAATTTAAACTAGGAATTTTTAATTTATAATAAATAGTGATATATATAAAAAGTCCTGAATAGGAAAACAAATATCGGGGATTAACCAAGAAATCCTTATTAAATTTTAGAGATGAAAATAACAAGTATATAATGCAAATTTTTATATTTTTTTATCAAATAAATTACTGATGGATGTATGTTTAGAAAAAATATTTATTATTTATGTTTCATCATTTTTTTCATTTATCTCCATCTTGTATGGAGTTTGTAATCTCTCCATTTTATGTGGAGTATTTAGTTGATTTTGCATTTGGTTTGTTTTTATTTGGACAGGCGTGCAATTTGTGAAAACTTATTAAATAGATGATTAGATGATAATAAATTGGATAGAATTAATTAAAATCAAAATCGCTAGTAGTTTTTAATCCTTGATTTCTTTCATCAAATTGTCTTGCTTGATTTCTTTTCATTTTCTTTTACTTATTAAATTTAATTTCTTAAAAATAATTCTCCTTATTGCCGTCTAAATAATAGTAAGTTAACACAATTTTGATACTTGGTACACAATCCTTGTGGACGATACTCTACTTATTCTTTATTACTTATCGCGATTTCGTGCACTTGTGAAAAAAGCTTGTCAAGTTTTTGGTGCCGTTGCCGGGAATTGGCGTTACCAATATCAATATTAATTAACCTATTATTAATTTAAACATATTTTTAATTTAGTTTTTTATTTATTAATTGAAATATGTCAGCCGGACCGGAGGCCATTTCAAAAAGTTCACCGAAAGTATGGCCAATATGGTACTTGAACGTCCTAAAATTACGAGGATCACAGTACTTGGTCCCGGAAATATTTTTCGGAGGTCGGGAACTCCCGGGAAAACCTCCGGAACGAAAGACTAGCCAGTCTTTTGTCAGCGAAGGACTGGTCCCGGAATATTTTTTGGAGGTCGAGAACTCTCGGAAAAGCCTCCGGAATGAAAAGACTAGCTAGTCCGCCGGCGAAGGCAGCGCCGACCTCTGGGCACGGCGGCACTGGCCGCCGGTCACGGCGGTGGCCGGCCGCCGGTCATGGCGGAGGCTGCCACCGGACTCGGCAGCGGCCGCCCTCCAGCCCAATTTTTGCCTATAAATGCAGCCTCGGCACTCCGTTTTTACTCACTCAGTCTGTGTTTACGGACGCTCCTTCTCCCTTACGCTCCTTGCGATTCTTTTACTGCTTTTTCTGCCGGCGGCGCCGGCCGCCGTCGACGGCGGCAGCTGCCGCCTCGCAGCCCGGATTTGCCCTATAATACAGCCCCGGCACTTCGTTTTTACTCACTCAGTCCTGTGTTGACCGGACGCATTCTTCTCCCCCTTACGCTCCTTGCGATTCTTTACTGCTTTTTCTGCATTTAACATAGGCTTTTATTATTTTTGTTGTTGTGATACTTGGTCACTTAAATTAAATGGTGATATCCTAAATTAAATATTTGCCCTAAACGAGGAGCTTAAAGTTTGGAGTTTTCAAAGCTTGAACTAAGAAGGCGCGCCCGGTTCGATTTAAATCAGGTACATAAACAAAACTCTGCTATTTAATTTTACGCATTTCATGCATGTTTCGTCTTCTACCCTAAATTCTAGCAACTGCATAAACGCTTCACGTCATCATTAGGCAGATAACTGCCTCAATTAAATATGATAAGCTTAAAATTGCCGCGGTTAATTAATAATCGTGGTATTAAGCCTAAATCCGACAATATTGGCCTAAAAGTAACCTAGTCAAATTAATGAGACTATTGGGTTAGTGACCGTTTAAGCAGTATAGTGCCGACGACGAATGTATTAGTGGTATGTGCGCCAGGGTACCAATCCGGACTTAAGTCCAATTAATTCAATAATTGTGGCTAAATAGCCTTAATATAAAACACGTTTTTTTTGGCAATAAATTGCCTATATTGCATTCAATTGATCACTTTTTGGCAAACAAATTGCCTTTTTTTTTCGGCAATAAAATTGCCTACATTACATTTCGATTAATCCATTTTTGGCAAACACATTGCCTATAAATTAGATTAACTACTTTTAGGGACAAATCGCTTAAATCAAAAACTTTGGCAAAATGCCTTAAAATTAACCAATCTTGTGGCTTTAAAGCCTCAAAATCAACCATTTAGGCGACAATCGCCTAAATAACCATCCTTTGGCAAACAATTGCCTAAATCAACCTTTTGGCTAAAAGCCTTCAAATTAATCAATCTTTTGGCTAAAAGCCTTAAAATCAAGCATTTTGGCGACATTTTGGCAATGCCTAAACAAAAATGCACAAAGCATACACACACTCAATGCATTAAGCATGACCCATTCAAAAGCCCTTTTTAGAAAATTTTGCCTATCGAACTACGTTGACTTTGATCTTCCATTCAAACGGAAAGTACGTAGGCAACGTTTGGGATTTAACCGAGCGGCAAGTTGAATCACTTAAAACCATTCCATCGGTCCAATTACCTTGCAAAGATTATTTATTGGTTAGTTCATCAGCATGAACAATAGTCTCGGGATTCCACCTCGGGTCGAAGATTGCGCCTTAGACATTGGGGATAATTAAATCTAGTAATTAAGGTTAATTAAAATGGAGTCAACTTAGGGTTTTTTCCTAGTTTACCCTAAAAAATAAATAAACAAGGTGGGACTTCCATACATTCACTGTGCAATGGTTCTGCCCTTGGTCATATGCATTTTTATGCCTATTTTCGGGGGAGGAGTTTCACAAGTTTGGCGTACTCCTGCTGGGGAGTAATTATGTAATCATTTTACATAAGGTGGACTAACGATTGTTTGAGTAAACTAAACCTGCCCTTCTTTAGGGTATTTATTTTACTAATGCTTGGTTTGCAAGGGTACCTAACTGAATCGAGTATTCTTTTTTTAAGAATACGAAGATGAGGAAATTTGGACTCAATTTGTACAATTTAATTAATAAAACATTTTAACCTTGTTTTGATTTATTTGCACGATTGAGAATCTTTTCCTCGATTGCATATAAAAATGAATTTCAAATGAATTTCTTCTAATTTCTTGTTCAAACCTTCTGAGTCTGGAATAGCAAGTAGTGCTGATCGGCGGTCTCTTGATTATTTGTCGCGGACACCAAAGCGTCCTCCTGTTTTACCGGGCAAACCATCCCTAATCCTTTTGGGGAATGGCCCATGAGTATGCATACCGTTGGACCCACGCGAACTCTTATTTTCACAATGTGGTAGGTATAATCCATGCTCAAGGTTCACCTTAATAAGCCAATTCTCTATTTGTGTCATAGCCTATAGAACCTATCCTTTAGGACTGTATGCACCCAATGATGTAAATCATATCATAAATGGATTATGACGTGATGTTGTGCGCATTCACGACATATCATGCACATTGAATAAACACAAAGGAACAAAAAATACCCTTTTTAGTCATGCACAGTTGGACAAAGAGTCGATCTACTTCACTACCCTAATACATGAACCACTATACCCTAATCCAGCTAACTTTATCCTATCAGGTACCCACTGTTCGAGCGCCTATCCAAGTTCCAGTCACACCTATAGTGCTATCACCAACCTCA
>NW_023591102.1:906640-942096 GCF_014843425.1 Jatropha curcas
TACTGCATTACGGGTTCGTGTTGATAAGCAGGAGAGGCAGCTTGCAGAACTTAGAGCGCATGTCATGCTGCTGTCTGGCCAGCCCGGTGCTGTTACTTCTTCCTCTGATCATGCGCCTGCTACAGATCAAAATGTTTCGACATCTCAATAGCAGCCACTATTGTCTCCTGATCCTGATGCTGCAGACGATACCTTGGTCACCCCTGCCGACACTACAGCACATCTAGCAGGTACTCCTCTCGGCGATTCGACATTGGATCTAGCAGGTACTCCTCTCCGCGAATTCGAACATTTGATCGTGGCAGATGACCAATCGCGTAGATTTGATTTTTGGACGCTTTTTGGATTTCCCAGTGGTTTTTTTCCAAAATTTTGTTTCAAGTACATTACATTTAACGATTACATTTTATACTTGTTATTGAATTGCGTTTTTCGTTATATATATATATATATATATATATATATTATAGTAACAAATATATATATATATATATATATATATATTATATATATATGCTATATATATATATGTATATGTATAATATATATATATATATATGTTAATATATATATATATATATTATACTATATATGTATATATATATATGCCAATTTTTCATAGGTGTAAAAAATTATGGTTATGGTTTTATAATAATATTTAAATTTTTTCTTTTTTAATTGTATTTTGCGACAGATTTGCTACCGAACTGCAACCAAAAATATAAACTTTAAATTTAAAATTTGCGACCACATTTCATAATTGCAACAGACTGTTTCTGCGACCAAATCGGTCGCAAATTTGCGACTGATTACTACATTGGTCACAAAATGTTTTGCGACAGATTTATTTCGGTCGCTAAGTTTGATTAGCGACCGATTTCTTGCTTTTTGCGACCGAAAAAGGCATTTTTTTTGTAGTGCAACAGCCCAATAAGCCTTATGTTCTATCTCAACAAGAAGGAGACACATCTTTCCAAAGACCAACCTGTAATGGGACATACCTATGGGTGTCTTATAGGCAGTCCTATAAGTTCACAAAGCATCATCAAGTCTAAGGCTCCAATCCTTTCTATTCGAATTCACTGTCTTCTCTAGGATAAACTTCACCTCTCTATTTGATACCTCAGCCTGCCCACTTGTTTGAGGATGATAAGCTGTAGATACTTTATGAAAAACACCATATTTCTTTAATAATGCCTCCACAGCTCTATTACAAAAATGAGTGCCTCTGTCACTGATTAAAGCTCTAGGAATTAAAAAAATGAGTGCCTCTGTCACTGTTATTTAAAGCTCTAGGAATTCCAAATCTGCTAAAATGTTTTGACTTAAATAAAAATCTACAATAGCTTTAGAATCATCAAATTCTGGGGCTTTAGTCTTCAAACCCCATTTAGAAAAACATAATCAATAGGCAAGTAATATATAAATAAAAGCCGCAAAAGAAGAGGAAATGGAACCTAATAAAAATCAATAACCACCCCACAATAAAAAATTTTCACATACAAGTATGGGCTTCTGAATCATTTCATTCTCTATGGGATATATTTCCTGTTCCTTGACATTGTTTCACGAATTTCACAATTTTTGCAGAAAATATAAGCATCATGAAATATGGTAGGCCAATAAAAACCTCAATCCACTATCTTCCTACTTGTTCTCTTAGGTCCAAAAGGACCTCATGCAAATGCATGACAAAAAGTAAGAATTGATTTAATCTCATTTTCAGGAACACACCTCCTTATAATTTGATCAAAACAAAATTTCCATAAGTATGGTTCGTCCCACACATAATACCTAGACTCTCGTTTCAATTTCTCTTTTTTAGCTCTACTTAAATTAGAAGTCATAGTCTTAGTAACCAAATAATTTACCAAGTCAGCATACCAAGGGATCATACCCTGTAGTTTGAACAATTGCTCATCAGGAAATAATTCTTGTAGAGGAACTGGATTCTCTTGTGTCACTAACCTGCTTAAATGATCCGCTACCAGGTTCTCAGCACCTTTCTTGTCTTTAATTTGAAGATCAAATTCTTGTGAAAGAAGGATCCATCTAATTAACCTTGGTTTTGCTTCCTTCTTTTCTAGGAGAAACTTCAAAGCTGCATGATCCGAAAACACAATCACTTTAGAACCAAGCAAATATGACCAAAATTTATCTAAAGCAAAAAGAATAGCTAAAAACTCTTTTTCAGTCATGGAATAATTGCGCTAAGCTGAATTTAATTTTCTGGATGCATAATAAATCATATGAAAAAGCTTCCCAACACACTGCCCTAAGACTGTTCCCACAGCACAATTACTCGCATCGCACATAATTTCAAATGCTATAGTCTAGTTAGGAGCCTGAATAATAGGAGGCGATGTTAATGTAGACTTTAGCTTGTCAAAAGCCTCCTTGCACTCTTCACCAAACTCAAATGTAACATCTTGTTGCAAGAGCCTAGATAAAGGTACTGCTATCTTAGAAAAATCTTTGATAAACCTTCAATAGAAACCTGCATGACCAAGAAAAGAGCACAATTCCCTCGCAGTTGTGGGGTAAGGTAAATTCACAATTAAATCAACCTTTGACTTATCTACCTCAATACCCCTATTAGAAACAACATGCCCTAAATTTTTTTCTTTTTTTTTTTTTTTTTTTTTTTTTTGTGGGGTAAGGTAATTCACGCAATTAAATCAACCTTTGACTTATCTACCTCAATACCCCTATTAGAAACAACATGCCCAAAACAATTCCTTGTCTCTAACATAAAATGACACCTTTTCAATAACATTTAGAACAAGATTTTTTTTTTCAATGCATCGCTCAAGAACCAGAAATTAAATTATGTAACCTACATCAAATATGGAAAAATTATGTAAACCTACATCAAATGAATCACCATACACAGTAAAATCATCCATGAACACCTCAATGCAATTATCAATAAAATCTGAAAATATGCTCACCGTACATCTCTGAAATGTGGCAGGTGCATCACAAAGTTCGAACGACATTCTTCTAAATGCAAAAGTTCCAAAAGGACAAGTGAAGGTAGTCTTCTCTTGGTCCTTTGGTGCGATCACAACTTGATTATATCCCGAAAAGCCATCAAGAAAGTAAAAATAAAACTTACCCGCTAACCGCTTAAGCATCTGATCAATGAATGGTAATGGAAAGTGGTCCTTCCTTGTTGAAGAATTTAGCTTGCGGTAGTCTATGCACACTCACCATCCACTTTGAATCCTTGTCGAAATAAGCTCATTATCTTGATTTGCTACAACAATGACATCTGATTTCTTTGGCACTACTTGAACTGGACTTAACCATTTACTATCTAAAATTGGAAAAATAACTTCGGCATCCAATAGCTTTAAAATTTCCTTCTAAAATTTCGCTTCTTCACACTTCCATCATTTGTGATTTGTGGGTTCAACCTCCTTTGAGCTTCTTTACTTGGTTTAGCATCACCTTCTAACAAAATCCTATGCATACACATCGATGGGCTTATACCCTTAATGTTAGCTAATGTCCATCTAATAGCTTCTTTGTGAATTCTCAAAACTCTTGTCAATCTATCTTTTTGAATCTTTGTTAACTTACTCGAGATGATAACTGGACGTGTCTCATTGTCTCCCAAGTAAATATACTTCAAATGCTCAAGCAACGGTTTGAGTTCAAGAATTGGTGCATCCACAATAGAAGGCAATAATTTGTGTGATCATGTAAGTCAATCTTGGAATGTAGTCATCCTTGGAAACCTCATACCTTTTTTGGAACTAAAGGTAATGACTTTGCAATGCCATTACTGGCATCTTGAACCTCTTACACTTAGTGGCTAATGGTACTATCTTCATGAATTTGCTAATCAACGCACGTTCACTTTTAATCTAAACTCATCCTCATGCTTTACTCAAAGACATCCCATCACAAAATGAATCAATATTATATCAAATAGAAAAAATAGAAATGAACATCAGTTAAGGATTACTTGATGAGGTGTTATTTTTTACGTATTTTTAATATAGTTTTTTATTTGGAATTTTAGTAATTTTAATCACTTTAACGTAAATTTTTCTACTTCGTTTTATTTATGAATTTTGTTCAAAGTTTCCCTTGAATCATAATCCACTTGATCCTTAGAGAACATAATCCACTTGATCTTAGAGAAATTTGCAGGGTTTTGACACAGAAAAGAGCATTATAAAGCTAAACACTCAGGCTCTGGCACGCCCAGCCCGTGCACATTAGCACGCCCGTGCTAAACTTAAGGAAAATCAAGTGGAGACTCAGACTCTACTACGACCAGCCCGTGCTATCTGGCATGCCCGTGCCTAAAAGGACATCAGGGCGTGCTTGCTTCAGCACGCCCGTAATGCATTTTATCCAGGAAAGTCAGAGCCTAGCACACCTTGGCCATGCTATGGAGCACGCCCCGGCCGTGCTATGGAGCACGCCCGTGCCACAAATACTTCTCTGGACGTGTCGCAGAGCAAGGCTAGTGCTGAATCATCCATAGAACTCAAACTCTGGCACGCCCCAGCAGTGTAGAACAGCACGCCCGTGCTACGAATTTAATGATGTCTTGAATAAAAAATGCCAGACATTCTCTACAACTTACATGGGCCCACCTCAGATATTTTCCTGACGTGCAAATCAAGATCTAATCCTATTTAGGAAGATGGAAGAATCCTAATTGAGAAGAAATCCATGAGAAGGAAAATCAAAAGCCCTAAAACATTTGTGATCTCCAAAAAAGATTTTGTGACTTAATAAGGATTCTATTTCTAAACGGAGTCAGATTTTCTTTTTAGGAGGTCTAATATTAGAAGAGAGGAACCATTCAGGTTGTTGAATTATCCTCTGGTTCTAGTTTTTTTTTTATACAATAGTTCTCTCCTCTCTCAAAGACTTCAAGGCTCAAGAATTCGTGCCAAAGATTTCAAGAATTGTGTCAAGATTCAAGGAAGCCGTTCACGTTATTTACCTAGTTTTTATCTCTAAACTCTTAATCTTGTTTTTACTTTTCATTATTCACATTGATTATGGAATTATTACCGAGTTTAATTGAGTTTTATTTAGTTACTATATTGAACTAAACTCTCATACTAGGGATTTGATGTAGCTTAATGTCTTTTCCAATTTATAATATTAGATTTGTTTTTCTTTGTTCAACGTATAATTTATTATTGAACTTAATGCTTCTAGATAAAGTTTCTCCCCTGGATTGATTTATTTCATCAATCACTATCGGAAGAAGGGTTTTTGATATGAAAAAGGTAATAACTTACATGAGAATAATAACTTGAATAATAACTTGATGCGGAAGCTATATGGTTTGACTCATGGGAAGTTTTCATAAGTTAATGACCTTAGGTTATGAATTCACAAAACAAACCATAAAACTTAATGATTTAATTTATGTTTGATTGTGCTATTAGAAGATAGGTAATTAGACCGGGTTAAAATAGCTAACAATACATCGGAGAGCTTGTTAGTGATTTTAGGGTTGCTTCCTCTACTTGAAAAATTAAAATTGATTATCAAACAAATAGAATAAATTGGATATAATTAAGTGAAATCAAACTTCCTAGTAGTTTTTAACCTTTGATTTCCTTTTCATCAAATTGTCTTGCTTGATTTCTTTTTGTTTTCTTTTATTTCTTTTAATTTAATCTCTTAAAGTAATTCTCCTTATTATCATTTAAATAATAGTAGGTTAACACATTTGGTACTTGATATACAATTCCTGAGGAGACGATACTCTACTTACTTTATATTACTTGCTATTACTTTATATTACTTGCTACGATTTCGTATACTTGCAAAAAATCACTGTCAAGTTTTTGGCGCCATTGCCGGGCATTGGTATTATCAATATTAATACTAATTACCCTATTATTAATTTAGAAATTTACTTTTCTGTTTTATTTAATTTTCTTTTTAAGAATTATTTCAGGTGTTTACACAAAGAAGACCAGGTAGGACTGAACCCTTAATCTTTGATCCAGAAATTGAAAAGACTTGTCGTAAGAACAACGCCGCTAGTAGAACACGTGAAAGCAAATCCAAACAGCAAGGAGACATGGGTGATGAAGTCAACCCAGAAAACAGACCTCCACCTCAGTATCCGGTCTGCACCTTGCGCGACTACACAACACCTACTCTTAATGGGACTGTAACAAAATATCCTACCCAAAATGTTCTATCTACTCTGATGCTACTCCTTTGGTCTTGAAAAACATCCTCCACTCCTAACCTGCGCATGATAAAAATCAACGCGCTGAGTGGAAGACTCATGACTCAGTGGTGCTAAATAACTAACAATTAAAATAACAAGAAATAGCCAAGGCAAAACTCGCAAGTGCTTTAATTATATAAATACCGAAATTGCATTAATGTAGTGAAAATAATTTAATTAAAAACAACTTTGGAAAGCAAATAGATGATTATAAATACAATATGTCTTAAATACAAATATGTCTTCATTCTTTTATAGCAAAAATAAAATTTCATTCTTTAGTTAAGGCTCATACTAATACAGAATGAACATAAGCAGATTTGATGTCTTACCTATATATCCGAAATGATTGTCCATTTTAACCACTAAAATGGCAAAATCATCTCTTATGTTCTTCATAAAAGTTGTAGCTCTACTTCTTAGCTTTCCAACCATCCTCTTGTGTCGAATTTGGAGATACATAGCTCAACTTATGGCTGAAACACCCAAACTGACTCTATTGTGTCGGGCCACAAAACCTTATTAACAAGCTTGAATAAGCTTGGAAAGCCTTACTCCTTGGCTTTCTCTTTACCTTTTTAGGATGGTTCTCCAACCTCTTCAAAGTATGAGTACCGACACTAACAGAAAATCAGAAGGGACAACCTTAAGTATCACAAGACCTCGGGTGGAAGCTAATAATTTTGAAATTAAACCTGCAATTATCCAAATGCTTTCCACCTCAATTCAATATGGAGGTTTACCTAGGAAGGTTTACCCTAGTGGAAAGATCCTAAGCTCATATCAATAAATTTCCCTGGAAATTTGCGATACCTTCAAACAAAATGGTGTTTCCGAGGATGCCCGTAAAAAACTAAGAACTCTTCGCCTTTCACTCTTAGGGAACAAAGCACGATCTTGTTACAAATCAATGCCCTGCTTGGAATTTTACAACCATAGGAGGAAATTAGCCCAAAAATTTTAAGCAAATTCTTTCCATCTTCAAAGACCACAAAAACTGCGCAATGAGATAAATGACCTTTGTCCACAATGATTCAAGAAAAGTTTGTATGAAGCTTTGGGAAAGATTCAAAGGGACTTATTGAGAAAATGCCCACATCACAGTTTTTTGCCTAAATGGGTTTATAGGTAACAAACTTTCTTATAATGGCCGTTATGCTCCTAATATTAAAATCACTCTAGAAATGCAGCCGCAGGTGGGATCTTTTGAAAGAAAAGAGATTGATGGAGAATATGACTTGATAGAGGAAGAATGCAAGATGCCATTATCAAGCCAACTCCGAAAGGAAGAAGACTGCAGGAGTCCTATGAAATAGATGCAGATTACAACACTCAATCTGCCAAAGGTAGATAATATGGTAAGAAAATTGGACTTATTGACTACTAATCCTGTCAATTCTTTTTGCAAATTTGTGACAGGTGTAATGGGCAACATGAGATTGGAGAATGCATGATAGACTCTTTAAACCCACAAACCTTGGAACAAGTAAACTATGTGATGAATCAAGGAAGGAAGAATTACCCATACTCCAAGTCTTATGATAACAAGTTGAGGAATCACCCTAACCTTTCATATGCGAATCCCAACAACGCCTTGAATGCAACACCAGGGTTTATACCTCAAGAGAAAAAATCTCATGATGATCTCCTTACGACCCTTTCTAAATCGCACATGGACTTCATGAACGAAACCAAAGAAAATAATAAAATCCAGCAAGTGGCGATTAGAAACTTGGAGATCCAGCTAGGACAGTTTGCAAACATGATGGCATCCCGACCTCAAGGTATGTTACCTAGTAATACCGAAAAGAATCCTAAATACCGAAAAGAATTCCTAAAAAGAAGTAGGTACAAGCTATCCAACCTTGAAGAAGTGGCAAAACAGTTAAAGAACCACCAAAGATGAAAAGAAAAAGGAGAGCAGAAAAAGTTCCCATCATTGAAACCTAGAAGAGGAAGACAGAAGTGAAACGCCTATGTTCCACCCTGTTCCCTTACCACACCTGTTCCCTTCCCACAAAGGTTAAAAAAGGCACAAGATGACAAAAGCTTCCTCAAATTTCTTGATGTCTTCAAAAAGCTTCAAATTAACATTCCTTTTGTTGAAGCTCTCGCTCAAATGCCTAGTTATGCAAAATTTCTAAAAGAAATCCTGAGCAAGAAATGAAAAATTGATGATCAAGGAACGGTAATGTTAACTGAGGAGTATAGTGCAATTATTCAAAATAAATTGCCTCCAAAGTTAAAAGATCCAGGAAGTTTTTCTATCCCTTGTAATATTGGTAATCTTGATTTTGAAAAAGCTTTTAGCAAAATTTAGATGCTAGCATTAACCTTATTGTCTTATGAAAGTTTTTTAAGATGCTAAGGAATGGGAGAGCTAAAGCCAACAAGGAATGTCCTCTACAATGGCAAATCGATCAATCAAATATCTAGAGGAATTGTAAGAAGATGTGCTTGTAAAAGGTAGGTACAATTTATCTCCCTATTGATTTTTTTATTCTTTGATATTGATGAAGATTAAAGAAGGATCCCATCAAGGTTTTTTAACATCTTTTTGCAACATCTTTTGCAGATTTACAATCAATTCGAAGTAAAAATTTTTGGTTTAATAAATTAGATTGAAATTTATTGATACAAATTACTATACTTAATATTTCCTTTTTAATAGTGGAGTAATTTAATTGGGTTTGGTTCCAATGACCAAATGTATACTGAATTATTCGTTCTTTACCATTAATTACTTGTTTTAATATACCACCGTATCCAACATTTGAAGCATCAGTTTCAACTATTTTAAATGCTGTTGGATTAGGGATATAAAGATATGGGATTTCTTTTACCAAAGCTTTTATCTTTTTTAAAAGCTTTTATCTTTTTTATTAACTGTGTATGTTGGGCTGTCCATGCGGGCCAGCAATTTTTCTTAAGCCTATCATGTAAAGGGCTTTAATCATACAATTTAGGTTTGGGTAAAAATCTATTACATAAATTTAAGCATCCAAGAAAAACGTTGGAGTTGGGTTTTATTAGTTAATTCATCAGGGAATTTAGACCCAAAAACCATAGCTCTTTCTATGGGCTGGATAATACTCTGTTTCTATATATGACCCAAAAACTATATAATGACCCAAAAACCTAACTTTTGTTTTAAATAAGTCCATTTTCGTTTTACTAAGGGCTAACCCATTTTTCTCAATGACCATACTAAATGTTTTTAAGTGTTTAAAATGATCTTCTAATGTTTGGCTAAAAATTAGAACATCTTCAATATACACTATACAGAATTGAGAATAAGGATTGAATATGTCATTCATTATTCTCTGAAATTCTGATGGTGCATTTTTTAGACCAAAGGGCTTCACATTCCATTCATATTGTCCAAAAGGGACTGTGAATGTCGTTTTATACCTATCTTTAGGATGAATCTGGATTTGCTAATAGCCAGATTTCATATCAAATTTACTAAAGATATTTGCATTATATAGTTTCTTCAAAAGATCTTTTTTATTAGGAATTGGATACCTTATCCATTTTAGAGCTGTGTTTAAAGGTTTATAATTAATCACTAGTCTAGGTAATCCTCTTTCTATCTCAGCATTTTTATTGACATAAAAAGCTGCACAAGACCAAGGACTTCTAGATTTTCTGATTAATTTTTTATTTTCTAAATCTTTAATCTTTATTTCCTTTTTAGCAATGTTCTTATAAGTTCCAGGGCTCATTTTGGATGGGGCCCGAGCTTTATAGTTGTGATTCGGACTTTCATAAAATCCCTTTTCATATGGTAAATCCACTATAATTGCTGTTTACGGGCCCAAAAATGCATTTGGGTTGATCTGCAAAGGTTTATTTTCCATAAATTCTTTTAAACTTTTTGATGTATTTTGAACAGTTCAGTGTTTAGTTGTTCTTAATTTTTCTGAAACATGCAATTATTTCTTAAAATCTTTTAAGTCTTCTTCCTTAGAATTTATCAAAGATTAATTTTCTTAAAGGTTTTAATGGAATGAGCCTTTGAAAGTAAAATTTAAAATTCTTCTTTTAGGTTTTTTCAGTGAATTCTAACCTAGCCTTTACCTAATTTATTATTTTAAATTTAATACAATCTTCTTTTACTGAAATATGGTGTTATTAGGTTTAATAAATGTGCGTTCCTAATATTACCATATATTTTATTTGTGGAAGAAAGCAGAAAATTGTTTTTAATTTCTAACTCATTATTTACAATATCTGCATCAAATTTTTCCCTAACAATTTCTAATTTAGATTTATTAGCGTAGTTAATTTTCATGGGTTTTCTGACCAATACCTTCCTTGGTACTATGTCAGATTTTATAACAATTTAAGTCTGCACCTGTGTCAAACAAGGCTATAACCCATTTATATAAAATCCATTTGATATTTGTAAATGTTATTTTTACCTAATATTTTCGTGATGCTTATTTCTTGTAGAAGAAAGAGAAAATTTGGGTTTATTTCTTCTTCATTCATTTAGTTTCATTTATTTCAATTTTTTATTTCATCATCTAGTTCTTTCCGAAGAGGAGACTAAAGATATTAATTGGGAGTCTTCTAAAAGTTTTTTATTTTTGTCGCATTTAGTCTGTGCTTGACTTTTTTAATATCTTTTACTTCATTTTTTAAGATTCTAATTTCTTTATATACATCTTTAAAGTGAAATACCTGTGTCTACCTTTTTTATTTCTATTCAAATATAGTTTGTTAAGTCATAAGTACTAAGTTGGAATTTTAGGAGTTTTAATATTTTTTTACTTCTTTTCTTCTTCAAAACTTTTAATTAATTTTTTAACGAAGTTGACTTTTAAAATATCATTATCCGTTATAAGAGCCATTTACTACTTCTAAGAGTGTACTTTTGATCTTTAAGTTAACATATTTTATTGATTTATCTGAGGAACTGGTTGTTTGAAACCCGAGTTCAATCACTTTGATAATTACTTTTCTTGTACCTCAGATTCCCTGATGTATCAGAATTAAGATACAATTCATATATTTTATTTACAAAATTTCTTCATTTAACTGTAATTCATTTAATTTCTTATTAAATTTAACAAAATTTTAGAAATGTGTGTCCTTTTTTACCACATTTAAAACAAGTTAATATCCTTATATGACAGTTTTAGTGAGGTTTATATGGTTTTTTACTTTTTAGATTTTTTTATAATGTTTAGGCTTTTCTATTTTGATAATTATTTATCTTTTACTTGGTTTAGACTTATAATGCTTTTCTTATAATGTTTTTTAGAGCTTCGAGGTTTTGACATTGACCACATAACATTGTTGTGTAAGATGTGTTTATACCCATAATCGAATTATTTACAAAAACTTCCTAATTCTTGTTTAGTCCTTTTTCAATTCATATTTTAAAAGTTTCTTTGAAGTTTTAAAGTCCTTGGGCAAATTTTGCAATCCTTCTTTTTGATTATTTTAAAGTTCTTTGAAGTTTTAAGTCTTGGCAAATTTGCAATCCTTCTTTTTGGATTATACTAATTAATTGACCATAAGTTAATTTATTATATGGAATTGGTATAATCTTAGAAACAAATAGTTAAACCAAAGAATCATGTTAATTCAAAAATTAAAATTAAAGCTCAAACATATTAGACTAGAAAATCAACTAAATTTATCACGAGTTACTAAATTATGATAATTTTCAAACTTGCTCACAATTATTCCAACCATGTTAAGCTAAAATAATAAAAGAAAAATTTTAAAAAAATTTAACTAAAATTTTTCTTCCCCCAACTTAATCTAGCACATTGTCCCCAATGTGTTCAAAATAAGCCTACTTTCCCAAACTTATCACATTAGCAATAGAAAAGAATAAGAGAGTGTAGTAAGCATTACCATCATTTTATTGAAAAATACAATAGAGTAGGGTGTTGGAATGTAGCATAGCTAGAAAATCAGAAAAACAATAAAAAGAAAAAAAAATGAGAATATATAATATTCAAAGAAACGAAAACAGCAACAAAGGAAACAAAAATTCAAGACATAACATCCAATATATAAAAACAAAAATCGAAATAGAAAGCAAACGAGAAGAAGTCAAAATCTATCAAGATTCCGGTGGTGGAGGTGGGTGTGGCTGCAATAACTAAATGACAGTGTGGAGTTGGCCTTGCAAAGTATCAATACGAGAGTCCAGGCTCCCGTGCATAACCTCTATGGACTGGAACTTGTCAGCAATCATGGATTCCATTCCGTTAAGGAGTGTGTCAAACATGTCCATTCGGGACATCATCCGTGCAAGGACTTCATCATTGGACATGCTTGACGCTCCTTGAAAAGATGGACCAGCGCCAGAAGTACCTGCACCAGAAGAAGTACCAAAACGACTAGGATTACCCTCCTCCATGTTAGCGTTACCGGCATCCTCAGCCTCCTCATCATTCGAACTGTCGTCTCGAGCACCCACTATTCGATATGAATCTCCCACTTTTTCAACCAGTGCGCCTCATGTGAATCATGACATCTAAGTCTAACCTAGTGCCTCTTCCTCCTCCCACACTATCATAAATTGGTCTAGCGGGGTTCCAAACTCTCAGATATGCTGCAATCCGGGTTACAAAACACCCCCTCATAATAGCTCCCTTATCTGCTCGTGCAACCCTTGCCCATCGCAAACATAACCAATAACCAACATGCAATAAAATCCCCTGATCAATTGCCCATAAAAAGTATAATTCGTTACAGTTTAATACCCCATCACTCTCATTTCGCCCAAAAATAGTGCTGGCTAGGAATTTGTGAATATATCTCAGGGCAGGGTTTCTCAATTTTGAGGCTTTCGAAAACCTAGGATTATATATGTTCCCCAGTCAGATCATTCCATGTACTGCGATCATTAAATTCCGTAGATATTCGATTATGAGCATTTTCAATGGGAAACCCAAATATATGACTAACCTCATTTACAGAAAGTTCATAATTTCTCCCAAACAACTGGAATCCAATTTTGCTAGGGAAATCAAATAGGCGAATAAGGGAGGAATAAGAACTCAAAAACTCTAAAGTGAGAGGTGCATAAACAAGGTCTTTCATGTTGATAAATTGTTCCCACCCAATACGCCTATGAGGTTCTAAAACAGCATCCCTAAGCCCCACTTGTGCTAATGCAGTCTCATCAATAAACCAATTGGGTAAAATAAGGCAAAGAGAAAGTTTGGTGCACCTTTCTTGTTGTTCCGGTGAGCCAATTTCAAATGGAGTAGGAGCTTGAGTCATAGGAGGTGGAACGGGTGGAGGAGAAGCAGTGGAAGGTCAAGCAATGGGTCATTGTCGAGCGGCCACTGAAGAGGCAGGTCGGCTGCTCTTGTATCGGGGAGGCATGGTGAAGGAGAAAGGTGAAGGAATTTGGTGTTTAGTGCGTTTGGATGAGAGAAAAAGAGCGAAAAACAGAGAAAAAACAGAGGAAAGAGGGTAGGCGACTAGGGCGTGCATTGTGGGAAAAGAGGGAATGAGGGCGTGCGCTTTAAATAGAGGTGCATTTTAATGCACAGATCTGATTGTGGCACGGTCATGCTACCTGGCACGGCCTGGCCGTGCGCGCTTTTGACTCTCTGAGGCGGTTTACGGGCATGGGCGTGCTAGGAAGCACGACTGGGGAGTGCGTGGATCTGACCTATAGAGTAAAACTTGACTTACCTAACACGGGCGTGCTGGAGGGCACGTCTAGGGCGTGAGTGGCTCTGACTTGCGAAGCGACTTTCTCCGTTCTGGTCGCACGGGCGTGTCCTAGAGCATGGTTCGAGCGTGCAAGCTGCAATTCCTTGTCATGTATTAGCACGGGCGTGCTGTAGTGCACGGTCAAGGCGTGCTAGCCTCTAACCTTTAAGAGTGATTTTCACCTCCGTGACGCACGGCTGTGTTGCTGAGCACGGCTAGGACCTGCTATTCTATGGACTTCAACTCGAACCTGAAAGAATTCTGACTGAAATAGAGGAACAATTATGGAGAAATTTTGGGAAAATTGTAACAGAAATAACAAAAATAAATTGAAACAAGAAATTTCAAAAAAATAATATGGGTTGTCTCCCACAAATGCTTTTGTTTAACGTCGTTAAGCTCGACGCACTCAACCAAGTTCAGGCTAAACAAGACTGATGGTGTTTTTGACTAGATCAAAGTTTTCATTTTGATAAACTTTTAAATGTTGACCATTAACTTTGAAACTCCTGTTACCATCCACTATTTCAATGGCCCCATGTGGAAAAATTTCTTTGATCGTGAATGGACTAGACCATCTAGAGCGCAAAATTTCTTTGATCGTGAATGGACCTCAGACCACTAGAGCGCAACTTACCTGGAAAGAGACCAGAGTTCTGGGGTTATAGAGCCAATACCTGTTGTACCTGTTGTCCTACCTTTAGATTCCTCAGGATAATGTGCTTATCATGCCATTGTTTGGTACTGTCCTTATATATTTTGGCATTCTCATAAGCATGGAGGCACATTTCATCCATCATATTTAATTGAAGCAACCGTTTTTGACCAACTTCCTTAGCATTAAAGTTAAGAAATTGGATTGCCTAGTATGCCTTGTGCTCCAACTCAATAGGAAGGTGACAAGCCTTACTGTAGACCATGCGATATGGAGATATACCAATTGGTGTTTTGAATGCGGTTCTATAAGCCCATAGAGCATCATCGAGTTTCTTGGACCAGTCCTTCCTAGATTGTCCAACAGTGGTCTCCAACTTGGACCAGTCCTTCCTAGATTGTCCAACAGTGGTCTCCAAAATCTTCTTGATTTCCCTATTGGTGACTTCCACTTATCCACTTGTTTGAGGATGATGTGGAGTACCGACACGATGAGTAACACCATATTTTGAAAGAAGGGAATCTAAGTATTTGTTACAAAAGTGCTTACCTCCGTCTGTGATTATTGCTCTCGGGGTGCCCTGACATGTGAAAATATATATCTTGATAAAGTTCATTACACTTTTGGCATCATTATTGGGAAGGCAACAGCTTCCGCCCACTTTGAAACATAGTCCACCGCTACTAGAATGTATTGGTTGGAGTAAGACGATGGAAAAGGTTGCATGAAATCTAGACCCCAAACATCATAGATCTCTATTTCAAGGATGCTATTTAGGGGCATCTCATGTCGCTTCGAGATGTTACCTAAACTTTGACAACAATCACAAATACGAACAAAGTTAAAAGCATCTTTAAATAAGTTAGGCCAATACAAACTGCTTTCCAAGATACATGCTGCCGTCTTGCTTGCTCCAAAGTGTCCCCCACATTCCATTGAATGACAGAATCGAAGGATACTTTCCACATCCTCTTCCGGTATACATCGTCGAAATAGCTGATCACTACAATATTTGAACAAGAAAGGCTCCTCCCAATAGAAATATTTAAGATCATGTAAAAACTTTTTCTTTTGTTGATAAGAAAGATTGGGAGGAGTGATTTTGCAAACAAGGTAGTTAACTATATCGGCATCCCATGGAGCTTGTGTGTTTGCCAACAAGAGAAGATGTTCATGGGGAAAGTCTTCATTGATTTGCAATTCTGTTTGCACTTCTTCCCCCAACTCGAGCCTGGATAAGTGGTCGGCTACGAGGTTCTCGGTTCCTTTCTTATCACGAATTTCTAGATCAAATTCCTGCAACAAAAGAACCCAATGAATTAATCTAGGCTTTGCATCTTTCTTTTCTAATAAATACTTAATAGCAGAGTGATCAGTGTAAACTATTGTTTTAGCTCCAATTAAAAAAGCCCTAAATTTATCAAAAGCAAAAACAATAGCTAAAGCAAAAAAACAATAGCTAGAAGTTGCTTTTTCAGTGGTGGCAATAATTTAATGTGCATCATTCAAAAGTCTGTTGTGGACTAGCATAATAAATGACATGCAACTTCTTCCTTTCTTTTGCCCAAGAACAGCTCCAACAGCATGATCACTAGCATCACACATAAGCTCAAAGGGAAGAGTCCAATCTGGTGTAGCAATGATAGGAGCTGAGATCAACTCTTTCTTCAACCTGTTAAAAGCATTCAAACACTCTTTGTCAAAATCAAAAGGGACATCTTGAACTAATAAATTACAAAGAGGTTTTGTGATTTTGGAGAAGTCCTTAATAAATCTCTTGTAAAATCCTGCATTGGCAAGAAAGCTCCTTACTCCTCTTACTAAATTTGGAGGTAGCTTTTCAATTACCTCGATTTTGGCTTTGTTCGCTTCAATTCCTTTTTGTGAGATTTTATGGCCCAGAATAATGCCTTCACTAACCATAAAATGATATTTTTCCCAATTCAAAACAAGGCTAGCGTCCTCGCATCATTGCATTACTAAAGATAGGTTATAAAGACATGCATCAAAAGAGGAACCAAACACAGAAAAATCATCCATGAATATTTCAAATATAATTTTTCACATGTCAGAAAAATATGGAGAATCTATGCATCCTTTGAAAGTTGCAGGAAGGCATTGCAATAATCCAAAAGGCCATCTCCTATAGGCAAAAGTACCAATAAGGAAAAGTTGAAAGTGGTTTTCCTCTTTGATCTTTAAGGAGCAATAGGTTATTGGAATATCCAGAATACCATCCAAAAAAAACAATAATAGGGATAACCTGCAAGTCTTCAAAGCATTTGATAAATAAAGGGTAAAGGGAAGGTGGGTCTTTGCGTGTTGCTTTGTTTCAACTTCTCTATAATCAATGCACACACCTCCAACTTGCTGACTGTTCGGTGGGAATTAACTCATTATTTTTGTTAGAGATAACTGTCAATACCTCCCTTCTTTGAACAACTTGGAATAGGACATTACCCAACCTTGCTATCGAAAATTGGATAGAATAATGCTGCATCTAAAATGCTTTATGATCTCAGCTTTACTACCTCTTTCATATTTGGGTTCAAATCGTCTTTGAATGTTCAATTGAGGGTTTATAGTCATTGAGGGTTTATAGTCTTCCTCCATCAGGATCTTATGCACGCATACACTTGGACTTATTCCCTGTAAGTCTGAAATCGACCACCCTAGAGCTTTCTTATGTTTTCGAAGAACTTGCAACAACCTTTCCTCTTGATCAAGTGTTAAGTGAGAAGAAATCATAACAGGAAAAGAATGATTCTCACCTAAGAATGCATGCTTTAAATGAGATGGAAGTTGTTTCAGTTCTTGCTTTGGTGGTTCATTTTCTTTCACATCCATGATGCTTGAATCATTAATGTCATCTTTAATATACAAAGTGTTCTCCACACATTCATCAACAACATCAATTCGAAAGCAGTCATTATAATCCATAGGAAGTTTACAAGATTTAAGAACATAAAAAACAATTTCCTCTTGACCAACCCTTAAACTTAATTTGCCCTCATATATATCAATCAAGGCTCTGGCAGTCGCAAGAAAGGGTCTTCCAAAGCAAATCTTTGCTAGATGGCAAGCAATTCTTAGTATATTTGAATTTGATATTGAATTTATTAAAGGTAATAATAATAATATTCCAGACTTTCTAACTATACTCCAGACTTTCTAACTGGAGAATTCTTACAGAACGATGGGAAAGAAGAAGGATAAAGGGAAGAAACCCTTAAATGAATCTGATTCTCCCACTAAAGCTCTTTCTGAGCACTCTGAAGTAAAACCCTTACCAGTAAACCAAACCTTACTAAAAACCTTCAACAATGGATTGAAGAACTCAGTAAATCTCTAGAAATTGTAAAGGCACTACAAAGTATTGCATCCTCTTCCACAGAGGAGCCAGGTATGAATTCTCAATCTAAAGCGATCGTATCTGCTCATGGTACGGCTACTCCGTCTCAAACGGTAGACGGTAAAGAGTTATCAAATCCGTTAAAGGCTGTGGTTTTGCCAAAAAGCCAATTTACTTCTAGTATAAAGCCAAATATCATTTACTTCCAGTATACATAAATGGTTCGTAAAAAATGTATATGATTATGAAATTGAAGTTGAGGATGGGTATACTGACATCAATCCTTGGCAAGTTATTCACAAATATTATCCTAAGCATTGGTATTTTGTGCCAACGGACCCTTCAAAACCTCAGGAATACTACCATAGTATTTTAGTAGATACTGGTTCAGTAAAAATCAAACATACGTTTGATACTCAACATAAAACAAACAAAAAGACAGTTATTTCAATACTCTCTGCTTCAAATAAAACGCGTCATCCATCCTAAGGATTGGGCCCGTATCTTCTTTATATACTCCTGTTAGATTTTAAAACTCTTTCTAAAAATATCATCCCTACTTATAATTTATTTTTGATTATAAAAAGGCATGGAAAAGGTTTTTTGTTATTCAAACCAACTCATACTCCATTCTTGGTTTAATTTATTTTGACCAAAATATTCGTAAAGATTTAAAAAATCGCCCCAAATTGTTTAAAAAATGGTGGTGCAATGCAGAGGCATTTCTTGAAGATATTAATTACCCCAGATATCCTTTCTCATTATATCCACTTATTTTAAAAAACCAATTATAAACCTACCCTGAAAGAAGCCCATAACCATCTTTGATGTAACTATAGTATGACCTTCTTCACACCATGGGTTACCAATGGTTTTATTGATTAAATCAATATATTTCCTGGTACTGCAATACCAATGAATAGTAATAATGTCACAAGAATAAAATGGTGGGGATCATTTAAAAAACTCCACTACCACAACTTAAAATCAGTCAATGGAATCACCAGTAAAAAGGCCAGTTTTTCATCATCGCCTTAAAAATTTAACTTATGCTAAAACACTACACTTGCTTTACCAGAAAACCCTGATTTTGGGATTCAAAAAGCTAAGTGCCAAGCCAGGTTAGCTGCAGCAAAAACTCCTGAGGAGTATAAACTGATTTGTGAAGAAATGTTCCAATTACTTTCTACCAGCTCAGATCCACAGGTAAAACCTTCATCCAGTAAAATTCAAGCAGAGTCTTCAAGTCAATCATCGACCAAGACAGCTCATACAGGCAAAGGTAAATATCATCATCGTCCTCGGATACCTCCAACTCATCCTCTGAAGATAGTGATGAATCCTTATCTGTTGTAAAAATTAAAAGTAAAGCTAAAGAAAAAGAAAGAAAGAAAAGAAAAAATAAAGAAAAAAGAAAAAGAAAGCCCGACAAGATAAAAAGAAAGTAAAGAAAGGTTATCATTATCCCTCATCTTGTTTCGGAGCTCCATAATAAAAACAGGCAGTGGAACCTATTTCAACATCCAACAGTAAAGGTCAAACCTACTGTTTCTACAGGAAAAGCCAAAGTAACTATTTCAACAGTAAAAGTCAAGATTCGGTGGCAGACAATCGCACTGTTCATCTACACTGTTCATCTACAGTAAAAGGTCAACACTGTTCAAAATTCGGTGGCAGACCAAATACTATTCATGAATAGTAAAAGTTGAATAGTAAAAGATTCTTTTTTTTCTTTTAAAAGGGAGCCTATCCTCTTGTGAAGGCACGAAACTAACTTAAGTCTAACATTGTAATACTCTCAACTCTCCCTCTCCTCTCTCCATTCTCAAGTTCTTCTGTAAGCATTCCAAGTTAGAAGTCTGTTTGTAAAACTAAATCCTTGTAAGTATAAATTGTATTTCAATTTTTGTATTTAAATAAAATTGTTTGTTTAAATTTATCAACTGCTACAATCTAAGTCCGTGTTTACGGCACCTTTCTCTTCTCCCTCCAGCTTCTCCTCCAACACTCCTGACTTAGTTCTGGGATCCCAGGCTAAGGTGCAGTAACCCTCACCTTAATTAAAATAAAATCAATTTAAAATTGGTTGAGTTAAATTGATAAATTATTAAATAAATTTGTTTATTGTGTTGTCTGTTGCTTATAAAAGTAATTGCTCTGTGGATGAGCCTAAGTCTGATCATTCCAATCAAAGAAAATTTAATTTTGTATGTTTGATTTTATAAATTAATAATAATAAGTATTGATATATCGGCTGGAAACCCCAGAGTGCGGGCTACTGGTCGCAAAGGGCTAATTTATTAGTCCATCTTTCTTGTATAACAACGCCCACGTATCGTAACTTTAAAATGGCAATACATAACATATTATTATAAATGAATATCAATCGGACAGTTGTTAATCATTATATTATGAATTAGATTTAAATAGGTCTTTTACTTATTCTTCCCATTCAGTATACTTTATTAATTAGTGTTTTAGATTAAGTCGATCTTTTGGGGTTGTATTTTATATATATATATAATATATATATATGTGTGTGTGTGTGGTGTGGTGTGTGGTGGTGTGTTGGTGTGTGTGTGTGTGTGTGTGTGTTTTAATCAAAATTTATTTAACCTTGGCATTCTTAGAACAAATTCGAATTCCTTTTGAGACAAAATTTTCAAAATGCTTACATTTTGAAGGAGATGATTTAGGCATTCTTTGTTGAAACCTTTATTTAGCCTAGGCCACCTAAATTAAATTGTATCATTTGCAACCAATTTGAAGCCTATATCCAAATTTTATTGCTCACCCTTATTAAGCCTAGCCATTAAACCAATTTAATTTCCTACCCTAAGTACAATAATGTATAATTGAAGGATTTGATTTCTGTTAAAAACATGGCAACAAAAGGGAGAAAATTTTGGGAGAAAATTTTCATTAATACTAACACGTGAAGCAAGTAGAAAAAACAAAGAGAAACACCCCATGAAAGAAGCGATCAATCAAAAATTCAAGTTTGGGGAATTTAAGCATGGAAGAGACTATCAAAGTATTATGAAAAGACCTTGCCAAAGTACCTCAAATTTTGAGCTAGTAAAGAACTTCAATAATTAATCTCCCTTTACAAAGAAAATTTAGTTTTGATATAATGAAAATCTTGATATTATACATTTTTTGTGCTCTTTGTCTATCTTCCTATCCTTTTTCTTTAATTGCTAAAAAGTAAATCCCTAATACCCCATTACAACCTAAATAAAGACCTTTTGATCTTTTAAATTGTATACATTTTAATTGTGGAGAAGGCATGACTAATTTTGCATATGGGAATGTTGAACCTAAAAAGGTTAAATAATTTTTGTGAAAATTCATATTGTACTTATCATAGGTTGAATAAATATTGGTGTTGAAAAAAAATCTTTTTAACTTATGTTTAAATTAAGGACTGTGTTTCATCGAAAATTGAATTTTTGCTTAAATGTTATTAGCATGGAAAACACTTGATTTATTCGCATATTAATAATTTTGATATCTTTTTGAAATTGTCAATAATTATCTCCAACCATAGTAAGCTAGTTTTGTTAGTTTGCTTAGCTTATGTTGTTCTTTTGTTTTTAGTTTTGTTGCTTGAGGACAAGCAATGGTTTACATTTGGGAATTTTGATAGGTGTTATTTTTATAGTATTTTTAATATAGTTTATTTTTATATAGTTTTTATTTTGGAAATTTTAGTAATTTTAATCACTTTAAACTAATTTTCATTCGTTTTATTTATATTTTTGTTCAAAGCTTCTTGAATCTTAAATCACTTGATCTTAGAGAAATTTTGCAGGGTTTTGGACACCAGAAATAAAGAGCATTATAAGTTAAAACACTTCAGCTCTTGGCACGCCTAGCCCGTGGCACGTTAGCACGCCCGTCCTAAACTTAAGGGAAAAATCAAGTGAGACTCAGACTCTACACGGGCCAGCCCGTTGCTATGCATGGCCCATGCCTTGAAAGGACCTCAGTGTTGCTTGCTTAAGGCCCCTCTAAACTTAAGGAAAATCAGGAAAATCAAGTGGAGACTCAGACTCTACCACGGCCAGCCCGTGCTATCTGGCATGCCCATGCCTGAAAGGACCTCAGGGTGTGCTTGCTTAAGCACGCCCATAATGCATTTTATCCAGGAAAGTCAGAGCCTAGCACGCCCTGGCCATGCTGTGGAGCACGCCCTGGCCGTGTATGGAGCACGCCCGTGCCACAAATACTTCTCTAGATGTGTCGTAGAGCACGACTAGTGCTGAATCATCCATAGAACTCAAACTCTGGCACGCCCTAGCGGTGCAGAACAGCACGCCCGTGCTACGAATTTAATGCTGTCTTGAATAAAAAACGCCAGACAGTCTCTACAACTTACATGGGCCCACCTCAGATATTTTCCTGATGTGCAAATAAGATCCTAATCTATTTTAGGAGATGCAGATCCTAATTTGAGGAAGAAAATCCAAGCTAAAACAGTTTGTTGATCCTCCAAAAAGATTTTTGTACTATTAAGGATTCTATTTCCTTAAACAGAGTCGGATTTTTTCCAGTGGGTCTATTATAAGAGAGGAGCCATTCAGTGTTGAATTATCTCTGTTCTATTTTTTTTTATACCATTAGTTCTCTCTCTCTCAAAGGACTCAAGCATTCAAGATTCGTGCAAGATTCAGGAAGCCATCCACGTATCTGTTGTCTAGTTTTTATTTCTTAAACTCTTAATCTTGTTTACTTATTCATTATTCATATGATTATGAAGTTTTATGCAAGTATTATGAGTTTATTTTAATTACTATGTCGAACTAAATATCCTCATACTAGGGATTGATATAGCTTGAAATCTTTCCAATTTATAATTTTAGGATTTGTTTTTCATTGTTCAAAGTATAATTATTATTGCTACTTAATGCTCCAGGCAGAGTTTCTCCTGGATTGGATTTATTTCATTTAATCACTACTTCAGAAGAAGGGTTTTTGATATTTGAATAGGGTTAATAATTAATGAGAATAATAACTTGATGCGGAAGCTATATGGTTTGACTCTGGGAGTTCATAAGTTAATGAACTTGGTTATGAATTCACAAACAAACCAACAAAAACTTTAATGATTTAATTCGTGGTTTTGAAATGCTCTATTGGAAGATAGTAATTCACCGGGTTAGAATAGCTAACAATAACCATTCGGAATACATCGGGAGAGCTTGTTACTGATTTTAGGGTTGTTTCCCCTACTTGAACAATTAAAATTGATTAACAAACTAATAAAATAAATTGGATAGAGTTTAGTGAAATCAAAATCCCTAGTAGTTTTAAAATCGTTGATTTCTTTTCATCTGAATATTGTTGCTTGATTTATTTATATTTTCTTTTAAGAATTTATTTTTCTTATAATAAATCTCTCTTATTGCCGTTTAAATAATAATAGGTTAATACAATTTTGGTACTTGATATACAATCCCTGAGGAGACGATACTCTACTTACTTTATTACGATTTCGTATAGGGCGAAAAATACTGTCAATAACTTTCATGGCATTCAAAATATATTAAATTTAACATTTCTCATCAAACTCCCACGAAACTCCACGGTTAAGGTACCATCATCCATATCAATTTTTGTCTTGACAGTTTTTAGGAAAGGTCTTTTAAATAAAATCAAAGCTGAATTTGATGTCAGAACACTATCCCCATATCTAAATTATAAAAATTTGCTGGGAAAATTAATTCTCCAACCTGCATCAAAACATCCTCAACCACTCCCACTGGGTAAGCATTATAACGATCAGCCAATTGAATAATAACACTAGTTTCCTTTAAAGTATTCAAATTCAAAGTTTGGAAAACTAAAAATGACATAACATTAATAGATGCTCCTAAATTTTGCATTGCTCATTAAAATTTAGAATCTCCTATTTTGCAAGGGATAGAAAATGAACCTAGATCCTTACACTTAGGGGGTAATTTTAGTTGAATTAATGCTGACACATTTTCCCCAACACTGACTTTTTCATTATTCCTCAATTTGCGTTTTGTATTACATAATTCCTTAATGAATTTAGCATAACTGGGAATTTGTTTGATTGCCTCAAGTAAATGGGAATTTGTTTGATTGCCTCAAGTAAAGGTATATTAACCTCTAATTTCTTGAAAATCTCTAAAATATACTTGTCTTGTTCTTATTTTTTTGTCTTGGCCAACCTACTAGAAAATAGAGGAGGAACATAATTATTAGCATCATTCACTTTAAGTTTAGAATTTATCTCAACTTCAGGAACTTCAGAATCCTTTGCACCTTGCTACTTCGTTTTTGTTGACTCATGTAAATTTTGATTATCAACTTCTCTCCCACTTCACAAACTTATAGCACTCGCATTTTCTCTGGGATTTATACTGTTTGTGATGGAAGCTTACCAGAACCATGAGCTTCAAGTTTACTCACAGATGAAGCTAACTGACCAATTTGCTTCTCTATGTTCTGAATGCTATTCCTACTCTCTTGTTGAAATTATTGTGTATTGTTAGCCAAAGCTTAAAAATTTCATCAAGTGACATACCTTGATTTTAGGAAGAGGAGGGCGACTGATTTACTTGTGGCCTCTGCTACTGGTATTGATTTTGTATCGGTTGATTCCCATAACTCACATTCGAATGGTCTCGCCATCCTGGATTATAAGAATTAGAATAGGGATCATACCTGCGTTGTTGCTATCCAAAATTACATATTGTGTTGGCATGCTGCACTAATTCATCCACTTGGAATGTAGGACACATGTCAGTAGCATTACCCGAGGCAAAACAAATTCCACATGCTTTAACAATCTGCATGTCTCCTACAGCCAATTGCCTCACTAAAGAAGTTAAATTAGAAATTTGCTTCTCAATAGTAGATGTATTTACCTATTAACTTTTTTAGGTGTGTGATTCATTCTCATTCCAAATTGCTGGGAGTTTGCTGAAATGTTAGCAATCAGCCTCCTTGCATCTACTAGTGTCTTATCAACCAAAGCGCCTCTACTAGCAGCATCTATCATACTAAGGTTCATTGGTAGAATTCGTTCATAAAAATATTGGATCAAAAGCTGCTCACTAATTTGATAATGAGGACAGCTTGCACATAACTTTCTAAATCGCTCCCAATACTCATACAAACTCTCTTCATTGTACTGCCGAATGCCACAAATTTCTTTTCTTACATTGGCAGCCTGAGAAGTAGGAAAATACTTCTCTAGAAACATTCACTTCATCCCATTCCATGAGTTGATGGATTCGGAAGGAAGGTAATACAACCAATCCTTTGCTATGTCTTCCAATGAGAAACGGAAAGCTCGAAGCTTAATTTGCTCCTCTGGAACTCATTAAGATTTCATGCTGGAACACACCACATGGAACTCCTTCAAATGCTTATGTGGATCCTCACCTGAAAGGCCATGGAACTTAGGCAACAAATGAATTAGTCTAGACTTTAATTCAAAAGCAACATCTAAAGTACTTAGGCAACAAATGAATTAGTCTAGACTTTAATTCAAAAGCAACATCTAAAGTAGGAAATTGAATACACAAAGGCTGTTGGTTTAGATCAAGTGTAGCAAATTCTTTTAAAGTTCTGGCAGCCATGGTTTCAATTTCAAAATCTGACTTTGAAACTGATTCCCTTGGAGAATTGATTGAACTATTCGTAACCATTCGTTCAGATGAAGCTTGACTCAAATTAGCTTGTTTAGCTAATTTCCTCAAACGCTTAGTTGTTTTCTCTACTTCAGGATCAAAGAGAATATCACCAGATTGAGAACTTCTTGTCATAAACCAAATGACTAAAATTTTCCAGTGAATAACACGATACTGCAATTTTTACCACACCTTGAAAACCACAACAATATACAGAGATAAGAACAATATCTTAACAAAAAAATAAAAACACAAAATATAATCAATTTTCAGTCCCCGGCAACGGCGCCAAAATTTTGATGTTTGTTGATTCCACCAAAAATTAATTACTGAATTTAACTGCAAAAGTGATGAATTCAGATCGAATCTTAGAGACTGAAATTTTAAATTTTGTGTTATTTTGTAAGAGAAAAAGGGGGTTGGTTTGTGGAAATTCAATCAACGTAATCAAAAGAAAAGTAACTAATAAACTTATCTGACAAACATTCAATTCAAAGGTGATTTGTAATCCAAATGCATAAATGATTCCACAAACAAATTATTGAATTAAATATATTCTTTGCAATACTAACTAAATTACCAACAAGCATGATAAAATTCTTCTGACTTTCCCTATTATCGTTAATTTGAGCCAGCCCCTCATTAACTCTAATTATTAAATGAACGGATTTAAGCAATCGTTTTCCAAATCTATTAAAGCGTAAAGAATAGGAAGTAGTTAAACTTGGGCATAAACAATGTAAAAGCATACAATTGGTTTAATTCAACCCTTATTGTTTCTTTAGATTATTACTTGGAAACTTTAAACTTGGAACATAATCAGTAAAACCTAATTGCTACTAACATTCAATCTTACACAACAATTACAGATTATGAAGATGAAATAGCACTTAATCATATCAAATAATTGACTAATAGGCCTTTTCAGCAAATCCTTCAATAGAACTAACACCTTAAATGCAAGAACAATAGATATTCAAAGAGAATCAATTTAAAGTAAGAACATGTCTCACAAATATACAAATGGATGTTAAATCCATTGAATTGAACTAAGGAATTAGCCACTCATGCCCATGGCTTACAATCACTAAAACAAAAGAATAAAGAAAGATACTCAAAATAGATGATGAACTAAGTAAAAACCTTCATTTTTGGTGCTCCCAAAATCCCAAATCACTCTTTTCATAGCCTCAAAGGGACAACAGAAATCCCCATTAATTAAGTGATTTTGAAAGCAGGGGTCAATCAATTTGAAAAATCTCTTCTTATTTTGATTTCTCTCCCTTTTTTTTTAGCCCTTCTCTTTTCAAATCTCTTTTTGATTCTTTAATAAACTTGAATGTCTCATTTTCAGCTTTCCAACAAGCTATAATTCGCCCAAAACGGGTACTCACAGCTCAAGATATGGTAAAAACACCGAAATAGGTCTTCAACATACATTACAGCAAAATGATCAACTTGCTTCTCATTTTTAACACTCAAAACGACGTCATTTCAATTAGTGGTCTTCATAATAATTATAGAGCTGGCTGTTAAGGTTCAAATGGGCTTAGGGTGAGTTTATTTGGACATGTAAAACTCTTTGGACATGTAAAACTCTAGATATGAGTTAAACACTGAAACCTACTGTGCATGCTCATTCTAAACATTTCTCCTGGATTCAGAGCTACTTATGATCAATATTAAGGCTGAAATGGATTTAGATCCTTCTTAGACATTTGTAGAGTTTTGTTTCATCTTTCCAATGAATTAGACGAATTCTAGTTTGGAGGCCTACAACTTCAAATATTCTTAAAAAATTTAACAAAGGTCAAGACAAAAAAATGCTGGAAATTTCTTAATTTAATGATATTATTCCAAAAGTAACTAAGATCATGTCTAATTGATAAAAATTGTTTAACCAACTAAGTTAAACTTAAAAATAATTTAGAAATACCAAAAATATTGAGAATAAAAGGAACAAATTATATCACTTTTCATAGCTCTCAAAATTTGGAGGGTGATTCGTGATTTTCACACCTGCAAGGTGAACGATCCCCAATGCCACGGATAGTTCAAAATCTGTCTCTCATTTAACATGTTAAATTACATCGTCCATAGCTACTTTCCGGAAGGTGAATACTGGTTGCCGAAAAATCCATTACCTTAGCCCAACTTCTTTTTTCTTCATCTAATCCAAGTAGAGATTTGTAAGGTGAAGTAGTCTTATTTTGTAAATCTTGATTAAGAAAATCTCTCCAACAATTCGTTAAATTTTGCCAAGTGGCAAAATGGCTCTGATATTAATTGAATAACTTGCGACTTACTTGTCGCATGAAAATCTTAAATATTTCGAAGAAAATTAGATAAAAATCAATAAACAAGAGAAACTATAAATAATATCAACTCAAAATATTTCATTAATTAAATAAAAAACTAAAATAAAAATATGTTTAAATTAAATAATAGGTTAATTAGTATTGAGTTATTGGTAACGCAATCCCTGGGGCAACGCGCACAAAGGTTGACAAGCTCTTTGACAAGTGCACGAAATCGCGAAAGTAATAAAGATGGAGTTAGGGTATCGTCCACAGGTGATTGTTGTACCAAGTACCAAATATGTCAGTTAACTTTACTATTTATTTAGCGACCAATAAGGAAATTATTATTTAAGAATTAAATTTAAATAAGTAAAGAAAATAAAAGAAATCAAGCAGGACATTTTGATGAAAGAAAGATAAGGATTAAGCTACTTAAGGATTTTTGATTTCAATTAATTCTATCCAATTTATTAATCATCTATTTATAAGTTTTCCAAAATTGCACGTCCTGTCAAATAAAAACAAACCAAATTGCAAAATCACTTAAATACTCACATAAAATGGATGAGATTTACAAACTCCATACAAGATGGAGTAATGAAAAATGATGAACATAAAATAATAAATATTTTTTCTAAAACATACATCCATCAGTATTTATTTGATAAAAATATTTAAAATTTGCATTATATATTGCTTTGCATAACATCCATCCTTCCGTTAAAACTTTTATAATTTTTTGTTAAGTCAACTTTAATTTAACTAGTATCTTTTAACGTGCGTCATATTATTTATACTCGTTAATATTTGTTGTATTTACTTGTTACATTTACTATTTTAGAACATATAAAATAAATGCATTCAAATATAACATTTATATAATGAATTTTTAAATAAGAATTATTAGACAAAAAAATTAATTTCTTCTAAAAAAACATACAAACTTAGTTAAGAGATTTAGAGTAAAATAATTAATTAATATCTCTAAAAACAAAGGAGAATGATAAAGCAAAGAGTTTTTATTAATTGAACATTATTAATAAATTGTAGTAAATCAATATATATAGTCTAGAAAGGGAAATAAAGGAATTCAGTTATAATAATTAATAAAAATTATAGGCTTACTTGCAGTTAACATTATCGTCTAAGATTATAATATATACCTTGACTTGAGAGCTTATGCACTCCATCGTTACATTAGAAGAAATATTTTTCTTTAGACTCAAAACAGTCTAAAAAAATTAGTCTAAGTTTATTAAACAAACTATTTATATTATTTTAAAGAAATAGACTCATTGTAGAAGTAGCAATGAGGGTTTTTAGTTTTTCTCTTATCTTTTTTCTCTAGGGTTTATTTCTTATATAGGTAGCAATACATTCTTTAATTATTTTTAATTATTTTCACCAAGTTTTTATTTTTTTTATTATTTATTCTTTAATTTTTTAAATAAAAAATTAAAATCTTTAAAAATATTTTTTCATCTTTAAATTTAATAAGAGTATCTTGGTTAATCCCGATATTTTTCTTTCCTATTCAGACTTTTATATATATCACTATTATTATAAATTAAAATTCCTAGTTTAAATAATCACAATGGAAGATCTTTAATTAATTATAATAAAAATATTTTAGTAATTAATTTATTTAAAATTATATTTGAATTTCTAATTACAATTTTTATTCACTATTTATGAATTTCTAATTATAATTGGAAATTACTAATAACAATTATATTATGAATTCAAATATATATAAAAATACATATATAATAAAATTTAAGATTTAAATTGAATATTTCTAAATATGAATATATTAGGATCAATATATACTTTAAATATTTATAATTATATTATTATATATATATATATATTATCCTATTCATTTATTTATTATTGTAATTTTATATTAATTTTTATAATATTAGTTTTAATATTAATTTTTTATAATGAAAAACTAAGGATATGAATAACAATTACTACGTGATTGAAAAGTTTTCCTTAATATATTCATGTTCACATGATTAATATATACAATGAAATTTATATTCCTTATTATAATATATATTAATAAAATTATTCTATTAAATTCATTGAGAAAATTAAGATTATACTTACGCTCTGAGAAAAAAATACATTGATACAAATCAAAAATTCGTAAAATTAGCAAAGTTTGATGGTAATTAATTCTTGATAGCTGAAAGCAATTAAAACCAACATATACTAATTAGTGATATTTTGATGGACAAATTTCCAATTTAGAATGACGATTAAATTTATACTATTTAATATAATAAAAATAATAAATTTGATATATATAGAATCAATTAGGGTTTAAAGTAAATTTCTAATTAGAATTGGTATTAAATTTATAATATTTATATATAAATAAGGACTAAATTTACTTTAACAAACAATAAATTAAAGTCCTATAGAGGTGCATTTTAGGATCCAACTATTCTCCCCATTCGTTACTTTTATTATATTTATAGATGATTATAGTTAAACTATATTAGAGATTACTTCATACCTTCATTACTAATATTAAATATATATTCATAATTTATACAATAAATAGTTTTCATGTGGAGGGGCATTGTACAAAAATCCGAGTGAGAGCAGAAACTAGCCATATTGCTTAGCTTGTCCTAAGGGCTTGAGACATCCGATTCATATATATTTATATATATTTATATATGTATATATATATATATGATTATAATAAATAGCTACAAATACGGAAAAATAAATTTAATATTTAATATCATATATCATAAATCAAATATTCATCAAATCAAATAAAATATATACTAAATTACCCTATAGTATAATTAATAAGGACATCTGGACTTAGTCTAGAAATGAAAAGTTCTTAATCTCTAGTGCTTGGAATAATGTCCCATATCCGCTGTGAATGAATATCAATCAAATACTCAAATTAATAGTTGTTAACTGTTTTAATAGTTTTTAACTGTTTTAGCAATTGCCAATTATTAAATGTTAGCTGTTCATGTAGTGGTTTAAAGCAAAAGTGTTTGATAAAATTAAATGTTTGATTAGCTATTAGAATTAAAATGCCAAAAGAAACATCAAAATGTTGACTTAATATTTTAAATTATGGCCATAGAACTGAAGTGGACTAATTAATAAAAAAGAAGATAATATATATATATATAGAGAGAGAGAGACAAGGGTTTCTTTTTTTTTAAATTATTATCATTTTTTTCAATTTTTTCTATAACAAAAGATTATTTATTCTAAATTAAAATGAAAATATGAAATTTTTTTTTAATTTTTATTTTAATTTTGACAAGATCCTCTTCTCGTTGTTTCTTTCTAAACATGCTAGATCCTATTCCTTGGTCTCATTATTTTTCAGAAGTACCAGTTGGTTTTGGTGATTCTTTGTTTTATGATGCCCCCAAGAATAGAGGAAAAAAACAATAGTTGAGAGTGTCAAAAAAAAAAAAAAATTATATCGCTAATTGTTAAGGAATTTAACATTCCATAAAACACTCTCTAAGCTCTAAACGCGGTTAAAAATATTAAGTTACCGAATAATTTTATTGATAGACATAGAGTTTTGATTTTGATCAAAACACTAAAGTTCTCTGAATCATTTTTACCAAATAGACTTCTAGGATAAAGGATATAGCAACTAAATAGTCTAAGTGGAAACCAAAAAATTCTTATTAATATATATTAATAAATCATATGAAGTACATGATAATTCTCGTTGCATCAAAACATTAGTCAAGACTCACTAATCATGAAGTCTTGTTTTTTTTTTGGGAAAATAAAAAAACAATCGAAGACTCACTAATCTCATGAAGTCTTTGTATTTTTTTTTGGGAAAATAAATAGAAACAATCGATGTGAGTCAAGATTTAGTGCAGTCATTACAACTTCATTTTACTGATTATTTCAACCCTCAATGTTTTCAACAATGTTTGAAACAGGACAAATTGTATTTTATATTATTGATGTGTCTTCATTGGGTAGGTACAAAAAATTTCAAATTTTCCAAAGCTTCGAGGTCCTTTTGATAATAGACTTAAATATCATTAATCTAAATTGAAATGTTGACTGGGAAAACCATAAAACTGAATTCTTGTGCTATCATTACTTGGGAAAACAGTTGCTAACATATCTTGTAGGAAAAGAAAAGATGTTTCTTTTTTATAAAAGAAATATTCCTTTACAGATTAATTGAAATTACTTCTAATTATATTCAAGTAGTCAAGACTAATCTTATATAAAATTATAGTACCTATATAAGTAATATGATTATATAGATGGAAACCATTTCATATTACTTGGATGACAATGAAACGAAAGATTATTGCTTTAAACTTGTAAGTGCTTGAAGTCCAACTATGCAAGACAAAATTAAAAATAAACAATGAGAAGCTAAGCTTTTGACCTGCCTGAAAATTCATTATTCAACTGAAACAATTAGTAATTCCCAAGTTATAGAGAACCCATGGTGGTTTTCAACATGCAAAAGCCAACTTGCCTTGATTTGGAAGACTCAAATTAAGGGTTTCGACATTACTTGCTTAAATAGTATAAATTTGTCTTTTAAAATTTTGGATGTGATCAACCTCATGGCATATTAAATTTTTGGTAGGCCGACACTTATCATTGCCTTTTAAAATCTTATAATTTTTCAATATTAATTTAGAAGACGTCAAGCACCAAATCTCAAAGAATGTTATTAAGACCTCGCACGCCTTTTTCTCAAATTGTCGAACTTGAAATGCCAACTCATAATAAAAAATTGGCGTTTATATCGAACAGAAGAAAAAAAATGTTGCTCCAAAACTATTAACTGAAATTTCATATAATAAATTAAATTAAAACGGCAGTTACTAAACTTATTATTGAATAAAGCAGCATCATATTTAATTAAAAAGCTCAAAAATTAAGGAGATGAGGAAAGAGTAAATTATCTAAAAAATTTCCAAGTTGACAAAGTTTCCCCACCTTCCACTGTTTCTCATTGAAGAAGCAGCTTTTTATCGGTTAAAGTATGATCTGTGCCGAATTTGCAGGCCGGCCGCCCCCACAAGGGCTTTATGGTATTTACACAAAAAAATTAACTTATATTAATTAATCTAATTTGGGTTTGCTTAATTCATTTACTACAATCCTAAAGGTCCCGTTCCTTATTAAAGCTCAGCGTCATGCGCTACCATATTTTTTATTATCGCTTTCGCCAATTTTCACAATAAAAATCCGTGAATTTATAGTTAGTAATAACTAAGATTTTCGACACTATTTTTAGTAAAAATTTACAATATTCTTAATATTAACATTATTTCATAGTTTAATTCAAAAATTTTTGACTTAAATATATATAATTACCTTTTATGATCTGTATTGGATATTTTTTTAATTTTTCATATAAATAGAACATACTAGCATTAATTCATGATTTCATTTAAAATTTTTAAATTTTTACGTTTTTCAAAATCTTTATTTTTTTAAAATTAAATATATGTGATAATTAGCATTTGAAAGCTTTATATTTCATTTTAAATGTATTTCTAAATTATTTATGTTTTGCTCCCCTTGATGTGTACTAGTTCATATCAGCCGGGTTCGGACGTCCATAGTTTCTTTCTACCAAGTCCGACTTTGATTACTTTTTCAAAATTCCTTTCTGTTTATTGGAAAGATTGAGTATCTGCACTTCTTTCTATTCTATAAGTTATCAAAAAATAACGATAGATTGCTCTAGACAAAATCACCAAAATTGCTGTGATAATATTAATAGACTCTAAAACAAAGAATCTCCATCGAGATTATGGTGTCATGATAAATCTTCAACATAGTTTTTGGAAAACACATAACGTCGAATCTGTTACTTACAGATCTTGAGATATTTATTGTTGTAAGAAAAATACAATACAAGAAAAGGGCGGAATGACACCGTGTGTTACTGTGTCGCTCGTGAGCGAGAAAAAAAGAGGAGCTTTAAGCTTTTAGGTTTTGGAGATATGAAGAGAAGAGCCCTCTGCCGAACTTTTCATTTTTTGAGGTCGCATTTTTATTTCTGCCTTTATTCTCTGTTTATATTCAACTTTTTTGAAACAAATTTTGTAATTTGCATCTCCAGTTTGCTTTAATTTTTTTCGAAACAACTCATCGTTTACCAATTAGGTTTTGTTAATAAGACAGATGTTTGCATATAAACAATAATAATTTCAAACATAAGAAAATTAAGAATGCTTGACTCTTTTTCTTTATGGAAACTCTTTTAATATGCGTATTTATCATTTGATTTAATTTATTTGCGAGTTTGAAAATGAAGACTCAACAGTATGAGCGATATGCATTACAGTTATAGTTTAGTATTCGTATTATCTTTAATTAATTCTTTCATTATAACACAAAGATCGAAGATATTAAAAAAAATTATATAAATTAATTTCGTTTAAGAACTTATTAAAATTCGAATTAAAATTAAACGATTAGTAGAAAAAAAAAACAGAACGAACTTTTGGAAATAAGATGTAGCATGCCAATTTTCAACATAATGCCTAATTAATATTTTATATAAATTACCTATTTTTTAATAAAAATATTTATCTTCTATAAGAAAATGTTCTGCGTAATATTTTCTATTATTGAACTTACAATATTTGTTAAATTGCTTAATAATTTTCTTATTTTTAGATTTTAATGTGAATACTATGGAATTCTATTCTTTTTCTATTTCTATTTCAAAGGCCTTATAAAAGGAATTATGTAATATTGACAAGAATAACACAATTAGCAGTATAATATTTAATTAATTATAAAGATTTATGTCATTTATATTGTTTATTTAATTGATCATATTCAAGTTATGTTCTTTTAGTAATAAATTAGATACATGAATGTATGAGTTACTATTTAGATAAAGAATATTAAAAATTCATAAATCTAAATAAAACTATCCTATAAAACTGGAGAACACAAATGCGATGGCTATCATTTAAAACTGAAACCTAATAGTATCTTATAAATACGTAAGACTAATTTTTAAAAATCATCACGTTAAAATGATAGATTAAAATTTCATAGGAAATTTGATGTATAGATTACATAGGCTCTTATTTGTCTTCGGTATATAAATAAGGTTCTGATTGGAAAATTATTTTTTCCACAATTTTCCAATTGTTTGGGACTCAAGGGTAAAACAAGTCACAGCGGAATTTTCCTGCGATTAAAAAATTTCATAGGAAATTTGATTATAATACAAGGCTTCGTATTTGTTTGCTATTAAAATTAATGTCTGTAGGAATGATAAGTTATTCTTCCTACAATTTTCCAGTTGTCTTGCGGATGCTCAAGAACATACACAAGGCCGCCAGCCAGGCGTTCAACGTGAATTTCGTTTTCTAATCTTTCCCTGGTCAAAAGGAAAAAAATTTTTATAAGTCACTCTTTTTAATGGGAAGAACAAAATTCTTTCTTAATTTTCGGAGAAATATTAAAATATATTTTCCGGGGTATTTGGCCCGAAATAGCTTATTAAATTTTTCATCAAATATTTTTCGAATTTTTATTAATTATCTCTCTC